>MU184108.1:28266-58841 GCA_016904865.1 Pissodes strobi | reverse complement strand
GCATGACGGCTCATGGATGGCTAATACACAGTCATCCGGAGCCGGTGTATACCTAGACAACACTAAATCAGGAGAAAGCACTTCGTTGGGGAGATATGCCACTGTTTTCCAGGCGGAGGTGTTTGCTATTTTGGAAGTAGCAACCAAGGCGGAAGTAACAGAAGGTGTAGAGAGTATATATATTTACTCGGACAGTCAGGCCGCTCTCAGGGCGATCCAAAGACCCAGGGCAAGCTGTAAGCTAGTTCAGGAATGTAGAGACGCCCTAGACAGATTGGCTGTGCGCAAGGAAGTAAGACTCAGATGGGTTCCAGGGCACAGTGGCATCGAGGGCAACGAACGGGCCGATGAATTGGCAAGACAAGGCTCAATGAGCCACCTCGTCGGTCCAGAACCTGGTCTGGGCTTAAGTAAAAGGCAAATCTCTCAGGAATTAAATAACCGAGCCTGGAACAAGACAAAGCACAATTGGAGAGGAAAAGAAGGATGCAGACAAGCCAAGGAAATGATTCTAAATCCTGACGGATCCAGAGCAAGGCGACTGCTAAAATAGAGTCGAGAGGACATCAGGAACTTGGTAGGTATTCTGACTGGGCATGGAAGCCTAAACAGACATCTGCACCTTACCGGCGTGAGGGACAGCCCACTCTGCCTGAACTGCGGGAGAGGGGAGGAGTCCTCATACCACTATATAAAAATTTGTGATAGGTGGAGTCGCCTAAGGAGGAAGATACTGGGAGCACCAAAACTTGCTCGGGAAGATCTAAAGGATCTGGACTGGGAGGACGTCCTCACCTTTATCAAGGTGACGGGCCGCTTCAGTGCGGGGCGGTTGTTGGAAGTAGCCTGGTAGGGGAGGGCGGATCGGGGATGGTGAAAAGGGACTTATAGGCCTACTTACCGGACTTCGGCCCCCCCACCCTTACTACTACTACTACCACTGTTTATTAATTTTTTAGGAATCAATTTGGAAGAAAGGGCGGTTTTAGTTTGTTGCGTTATTCCACATATCGCTTGAAAATATTGAAGAAGCAATGCTCGATGTGTATTTATGTCAGAAGACATTTTTCATTTGTTAATTCATTTTATTTATTACTCTTTGCTTTTTAAAATTAATGAACATTCAAATCCAGGGATGACACCTGTAAGGGTTAAGAGCTTACCTGATAGCATCAGCGCACTTTTGAGATTATCAGAATACAGGTGATCTATGATAAAAAATCAGAATTTTGGAATAGAAATAGCTACTGCAGAAAGCATATCATTTACGAATTTTGAAACAAAGAGCTTGATCTCGTGTTTATTATGTTTAATTTATATGGATTCCTGTTTTTTCTATTGTTTTTATAATTTAAATGCTAAGAGAATTTTGTGTAAAAATAATAAAAGAAAAAAAACTAATAAATAATAGTATAAAATATGTAGATGTAGCTTTTTAAATGTAACATACAGTGCACTTGTTTATATTTCTTTTATTATATTTTCACTTGTATTTTGTAATTTAATATTTATATACAGATTTTTGTTTTAATTTTTGTAAAAGAAAATCGTGAAATAGGGACATCATGAAACTTGAAATATAATAAAAACTAACCCAAACAAGTAGAATATATATTAAAAAAGTACTTATACAGCTTACAAGTGTAAATATAAGATTAATTATTTTTCATTGAATTTGTTTATGAAATTGGTAATTAGATATTAATTAAAGGTCACTTTCTCAACGTAATTCTAATAAAATATGAAAACTTTTGCATGGGTAGAAAAACCAAACCAATTGAAAAACCTCGTTGAAAAAAATGTTTCTTATAAATAAACACAAGATGTGATGAAAATTTGATGTTGTGTTAAAATAGCATGATTATACAGAAAAAACAGTAAGTCGAGTTTCCAATCATCCATTTTAAAATTCTTCTGTACAGAAATAGAAATTTGTAATAAGTGAATGTTGAAATAAACATTTTAATAATTTTGCCCCTCGTGCCACGTATTCTGAGAAATCAAAACAATTATTATTAACTTTTTTTCTATATTTGGTTAGTTTGGGTTAGTTAATAATGCTTATTAGTCCAACGTTATGATAACTTTACATTGAAGACTGTGAGAATCTGCCGAATTATTTGATAATTGAGACTTATAAAGTTAATGCCAGAGACTGTTTATTCAATATTGTAACTTGAAGAGCGTAAGAGGCGGATTAAAATTTCAAACACCAAAGCCCTTGCGTGTATCGAGCATCGTGGAGGACCAGACGCATATACCCTCTGGCTGTAGGTAGACTCGGTTTACTGGCGGACGAGATACTTGCACCCTATGTGTATTAGTCGGGTTCAGTTTACTAGCGGACCAGATACTTGCGCCCTGTGTGTGTTTTAAAACTGATCAGACATAGTAAACTGACAAATGATGCTACGCGCTGCCGTAATTTTTACTCGTCATTCGCTGACGTTGACCTAAATCGTTACGACCTACTAGTTGTGCCGCGCGAATTAATAATTGATTTTAATTTTTAAGAATAATTGAAATATATTAATTTTCCATTGACAATATAATTTATTATTAAAAAGAAAATGTCTATAAAAATACTAATAGAAGGAAATATGAAATATAATTAAAAAAGCACATACACAGATAAAAATACCCGATTGGAGACAAAAGAATGATGCTTTTAGTTCTTTTTCTCTTCTAGCAAAGAAAATTCCTTCCTTCCAAATACTTTGCTCTTAGCTCAAAGTCATTGTTTCTTTTGTAACAGATTTTTCATTCTTTTGGTTTTAAGTGCTTTTGAGAGAACATCATTGACATTGTCTCCAGTTCACACTTTCTCAAAATAATAAGTCTTTAACACAAGCACTGAAAGGGTTCGGATGAAATTCTCTGCCGACGCGATCCCCAACATGCCTGAGCTCGTGGCCACCCGAGGTTAGGTCTAGGTCGGCGGTCGGCGTTGTTTACGCATGTCCAGTTTAGTATCGATTTAAACCTCCATAATTTTTGTGTTCTGTTGTCTGTTCTGGTTCTGCATTTAGTCCTAGACTAGGATGAGTGAATTGGGAGATTTTGAGAGCCTACTTGAAAAGTGGCGTTTAGGCCACATGCTAGAAACATTTCGAGGTTTCCACCTAAATTGATATACCGTAGGTTAATTAGTTTTAGAGTGTATTTATCGCTTGAAAATCTAATAATTAGACATGAATGCCGACAAAAGACAATACTGCCATAAACGCCGGCACATTGTTTTAATTCCGCAACCTTAAGATATATATTTCTTCTTGGCACCTATAATACCTACATACGTTTGAAAACAATAACAATAAAACGTGTCACTATTTCGGCATCCTTTGTGGTGGCGTTATGCGTCATGGCGTGCTTTTTCTTTCATCTCGAAGCTTCTTCCTACCTACATCCGGATGACAAAATTCATTCTTTTGTGCCAATGTCGCGAGGATGCACGTACCTGGTCCGCCAGTAAGCCGGGTTCGTCTACAAACAGAGGGTGCAGGTATTCGGTCCGCCAGTAAACCGAGTCCTTATACCTACAAATCTAGCATACACTCATTAATAGGAATATTTCCCTCATGTATAAAAAATCCCATTAGAGGAGTGCAATTCTCGGAGAATTACAGCGATAATTGCACTGTAGAAACCGAAAGAGCACAGCGATAATTGCATCGTACGTATCTATGGTAATTTCATTGAAAATTTGACAGCGACAATTTATAAAAAACGTCAAAGTCTAGTGAATATATAGGTATTGTTAAAAATGTCTCGTTTCGGATTAAAAAAATCGTATTTTTGCATCTCTGTACTTTGTTTACAGTTACATGTACGTTTTTGTATTAAAAAGAGAATAAAAATGTATTTTTGAAAACCCTGTCCTAATTCGGGAAATATTCCCCCGAATTACACTCGTGCATCAAAATAACCAGAAAATTTTGCATTCGAGCGTGTTGTCTTAGAAAAACTGCATTCGGTCATTTTCATATTTTGGAAAAAGAGCCCTCCACCTTCGGTGTCGGGCTCTTTCTCCAAAATATGAAAATGAACTCATGCAGTTTTTAGACAACACGCTGTCATGCAAAATTATCGGTAATTTTGGTGCACTTGTGCAATTACTTCCGAAAACAGTCTTATATACTCTAAGTTAAAGTATGGGATAGAATCCCTATAATCTCTCTTGTAGGAAAGCTGTTAATTAGAGATTACCTCATTTACGTAATTTATCAATAAATAAAGAAGAGATAAATAATGTATTTTGCTAACAATAAAACATAACATGCTATATGATAGTGCAGGGATCCAGCGTATTCGTGACAAATTCTGGCAAATAGCAAGAACTGAATACTCATAAGTTACCGCAATATATGACAAAATGTAGTACTCCGTTATCCAAGAAACAAATATCACACTCAAAGAGAAAAACGGCCAGGGAAATATAACGAATAATCTAGGCAAACCACAAATCGAATTTCCTCTTTTCCAGTTCAAAATTCCCTCGCCCAAATATATAAATTTTATGGAAATATGTAACGGTGGGAAGGTTACCCGCATTATGTCACACTTTTATCGAAATTGATTTTCCATTCGTTGAATATATACATTTCGATGCTCGTTTGAGAAAATCATTTTAGGAACACGTGGTGAATCCGCACGTTTGTTTCTCCAGTTTCAAGTCGAAAAATATTGTAATATTTTTGTTCTTTAGTGCAGCATGATCTTGGAATTTGTATGCACGAAATGAAGTTGTGCTGCACACATTTTATTTTTCCTGGGTTGAGTGTATGTTTAAAAAAATAATTTACCGATTTATTGAAATTGAGAAAAATATCCTAAAAACGCTATTGTGCAAGCGACCAGCAGAAAAGCAATTCCATTATATATCAGGCAATGATATTTTCCAACGGAAATTTTTGGCGGACGCAGACCCACCACAAAACCTAACAGTCCGAAAGGCTCTAAAACATAAATGCTCGTGAGCTGCCAAATAAAAAAATAGATATATATCAAACCGCTATTAAGGTAGGAACGTGGACGGAAAATCCAACGAAGTACGCCGAAATAAAGACATATTGTGGGGACGAAAAAAGATCTCACTAGACCCTTTTGGCATTTTCTTATTTCTGTAATAAAATACTAAGGAATTGTAATATATTACGGTGGGATATACTTATGATATATGTAACGGGTCAATTCCAATATGAATCAGACCGGAATGATCTCGAGCTCAGCTCGGAGATTTTTTGCTCTCGCTCCTCTATTTATTTGTCTCTTGCCAACGTGCAGAGAGTAACTATTTCGTTAAGTATTGAAATTGCCGTTGACAGCTGACAACAGGAATTTTCGCACTGTAAGAAAATATCCAGCTACTCTTATTAGTTTAGTCATAGAAATAATTATTGCTCGAGCAACAGTTTTCGAGGTAATTATGTATTTGCAAAAGCCGGCTATATCATTATAAATATATCAATTGTAAATCTACTAAGAGATAAATAATTAGGCTTTAAGGAGGAGGGAAGTTTATGTTTGTGGCAAAGTTATTCAGGGGGAGATATATCGGTTCTAAGGTCCGGTATATCTATCTCGATAGAAATAACTATCGCACAATAAATTAATGGTATCTATAGCAATTTTGGCATTAGTAAATGTCCCACGAGATATACTCATCATTATTATTTTGCCAAGAAAATCAATTACATGGAAAAAATTTTTACGTAAGTTATGACGAGAAAAATATATTGGCACTGAAGCACGATAAATCCATCTTAGCTCCTCCACAAAAATAATTTTCTTTGAAACAGTTGATCCAGAAATATCTTTGTTGAAGTTACCGAAAGATATATGAATTGATCCTTAGGCCTGCTATATCCATATTGGTAACTTCACCTAGAAAAACCGGTCATAGAATGAGTTGCTGCAACAATGATCCCCATAATTATTTTGTCCCAGATCGAGTTACCTAGAGATGAATTTATCGTCCTTTAAAGTTATATGCTGCATATCTTTGGTTGCTATTGTCACGACGGTTGCTATGCTCTCTTACGCACATCCCCCTGAGATGATAGCGTGGGACTCCCCAGCAAAGCTGGCATACCCACTAAAAACTTAGGTATGTCCGATGTCCCGACTTGTGCTTTAACCCCCTAGGGGCCTCTACTGCAGATCGGAGGGAGGACTTCCGGGATTGTGTCATATTCAGTCCTGATCCTCCTATTTTGGTGCCTCGCTATGATTGTTGTGTCGTCCTAGTTAGGATGTAAGAATCAGGATTGGATGTTACTCCACTCCTGCTTTGTGCTTTCTGGCGCTGGTCATCTCTTGTGCGATCACACAATTAGACTCCTAGGTCTTTTGTGTTTAGCACATCTGCATCTTCCTGGATAGTCTGAATCGTAATCTATTGCTTGCCTCAGATCTTCACCGGCATGGTTCTCTGCTTTTTCGCATACTGTAACGTTGTATTTTATCGATATATCGATGGAAGTTATAATTGAAGGTTCTTCTCGTTTGGACTTCCGTCCATGAAGGTGCCTTATGGCAACTGCTGGTTGATGATTGCCAGATAGTATTTTTTGTTAATATTACAAAGCGTAGTAATGCGTATCTTTTGTTAGAGTAACGGCGATACTGTTGTGAAACATTGTGTGCAAAGCAGTGTGATAACCCTTTTATTTTAAAAGGTAGGTTGGAACCATATGCTTTTTACTAGATGGCTAAAAAAATCTTTTGTCATTTCACCAGGATATTTCCGAGAGACTGATGCCCGTTTATTCTGGGAAATTCCTTCCTTGAGCAGGATCCGCCGTTTTATCTGAAGTGGACCAGGCCGAGGGTTTGTGGAGAAAGTGATCTTCCCAGCTGAGAGGTTCACCTAGCTCGTCCATCTACACTAAAGTTCAGTCCAGTAGCTTTTTTAATACGGAAGGCTGAAGGTATCCGCGAGTCCTGGTAGGATCTATTTAAATTATTAAGTGTTTGCCCTACTTGTATCTCTAATTTAGTTCTTGCTCTATCTTGCTAATTTTTCTAGTGAGAACTCTAAAGACAATTACCGAGAAGTATATTCTGAAATATTACTTCAAAAGGTACTGAGGTTCAGTTCTCTAACCTTATCTAGTGTTATTTTTTGTAGAAGGCAGTCCTCTAAAGCCTTGCCAACCTTTTATCGTTTCATTCTCGTTAAAACCGAAAATATGCTATAGAATTAGGCCGTTTAGGTTATTTATGCTAAGTTTATTGTATCTGCTTGTCAAACCCATGGCCAAAAATTAGTTAAAACTATTTAAACATTATTATTGAACGTTTCACCTTGATATCGGAAGAATTGAGCTTAACTCTCCTTACTTGGTGCGGCCATATTTATTTATATTTATTTTATTCAGTAAATCCCTCTTAGGGTAACATTTTGGAGACATTTTAGAAGTCTTCTATATTCCAGCTGCCAAGGGAATAAGCTAAGCGTAGTTTAGTGAATAGGTATTCCCTAATTTTAACTTAAATATGGTTACCTATTTGAGAAATAGTAACGAGGCAATACTAAAATATTCTTTAAAAGATAACTCCTCTCGTTAAGTAGTATTGAGGTAATTTACTGAGATTGTTATCTAGTAATTAGTAATGTTAAGTTATTGATCAGGGACTTGCTAAAGTACCATAACTAGTGCTACCTTTTGATTTTCAGTTTAATCGCAGTGAGTATCAGGCCTAAATTCTATAATTGATACTTGATTATTGTAATTTCTAGTGTTAGAGTGTCAAGATGAAACTTAATTACCATAGCAAATAATATAATTGTAATTTGAACATTAATTACCACCTGTGGCATAAATAGGCTGGCTTAAGTGACATTCCATAAATTTCTTTAGCATAGTATTACCCATCAGTACTCAGAAAATTTTCTAAATTTTAAGAAAGTGGATTGTTCTACCCAAGTAGTATTCTTTTTTAAGAAACTTTGTTGTTGGTATTCCTGGTGTTTATTTTGGAAACTGTATTTAGTATCATTCAATTTCATTCTAATTTTTTTACGTTTTTCCACAGGGAATTTTTTAAAAATTTTATTATCCGATTTTCAGACAGAGAGAATTACTAATAAATTTCTTGCAGTAAAAATTTAGTGGCGCCCGCTCTTACTGCCATAAACTTGAACCCACGCCTTTAAAATGATCAAAACTACAAACGGATGAGTGGGTTAGGCATATGGACCAGCTGAATGAGCGATTAGCGAACACGCCTAACTTTTTCGACTATGAATTCTGGATTGCTACTGTAGGTCAGCCTGCAGGTCGGCATTTCTGACGAACCAAGATGCACCAACTGCCTTCCTCACTAGCTTGTTTTCCGTTGCTGATAGCAATTTTATGCTGGTTTTTGCTGTATATCCCCAGGCCGTTGAACCATGTGTCAGTTGAGGCCTAGCTATCGTCTTTATTTTATGAGCTTAGTTTTTAGTGACATTTAGCTATGTCTCCCGATCATGGGATTTAGCATAGCCATTGCCCACTTAATTTTGCCTCTTGCCGCTTGGATGTGCCCTTTCCATGTCAGGCCATGGTCCACGTGCAGTCCAAGGTACTTGACTTCGTCACTCCAAGATGAATCGATGTTATTTATCCGACTGTGCGGTCCGGCAGCCTTTCTCCTCCTCTGGAGGATTATGGTTTGCGTTTTGCGCTCATTAAACTTGATCTTCCAGTTTGTCATCCATGTTGTGAGTTCTTCTGTTGCCTCCTGTAGTATTGCTGTGGGCAAATTATATCATTGTATCATCTGCATACAATGAAATTTGCGTGTCGTCAAATGATAGTATATTAAGTACAATGATGGTCCAAGGGCTGAGCCCTACGATACTCCTGCCTCAAGCGCCCTAGGTCTGGATGTTTTGCCTTTTAATTCAGAATTCTTCTGTCTGTTAGGTAGCTCCTTATGATCTCGATTATTGTGTCAGAGTAGCCCTTTACTATCATCTTATAGTACAGGCCCTGATGCCTTACCCTGTCAAAGACTCTTTTACGTCTAGAAAGATTGCCTCTGTCGCTTGGCCGTTGTTAAAGCCTTTTGCTATGTACTCTACTACCTTTAGCAGTAGTAATTCCGATGAATGTCCCTTCCTGAATCCGTATTGGAAACAGGGGATCGTGTCGAGTTCATTGGATTCGTCGTTGAGTTTTCTCCGGATCACCCTCTCAGCCACCTTGCTCAGAGCAGAGAGGAGACCTATGGGTCTGTAATTTTGTGGATATGTTCTATCCTTACCTACCTCGGCCTCCTTTCACCTGCCAAGGAAGTGGCCAAGTCCCATCATCGCATTACTGATGTTCGCCGTGGCTGTGATCCCTTTTTTGTGGAGCTTCTTGAGCATCAGGTTGCTGATTTTGTCAGAACCTGGTGTTTTTCTAACTTTCAGGCTCTTTATGATGTTTGCAACCTCACCTGGTGGGGTTGGTACAACACATCTAGGCTGATTGTGTTTTTGCTCGAAGCGCCTGACTCTTTCTTGGAGGCCTGCGTGTAGTTCTTCATCCTCGTCAGGATGTTCATTTAATCTGTCTTGGCTTTGCATGGTTTCAGCGAATAATTCCGCCTTATCCACGTCCGCGTCCACAAAGCCTCATGCCCCACTCAAAGGCATTGCGTTATCCAGCAGAAATATTGCCTAGTTGGATTTTGGTTATTCCATTTGATGGGTGCCAAGGGGATTAGGATTATGTAGCTTAGGTAGGATCATTATACGCACGTGAGAATAACTATGTCTATTATCAAATGCCTAATAAATTTAGACTCCATCCGATGATTATAATGCGCATGTCTTTTCGGTTGAAGTATACTGAGTCTTGGTCACTGATTATAATAAAGCTTTTAAGAGTTGTATTGAGTTTTAATTATGTTTTAGCTAGCTTAGCTTGATTATTACTCAGAGCTTAGTTTACTTTAACCACTTGATAGCTTTAACAATGAGATTAATTTTCCTTATAGCTTCGACAGATGTATTTTAGCTCTCGACTCTGTTACTTCAGAAAATTCACCCAGGAGTGTTGTAAATAAGCAATTTTCAGTTTGGGGGACTTAAACCAGAGATGGCTTCTCCAGAGTTGGATTTGACCGCCGGGCGTTCGCTCTTACGTTACTTTGGAGAGGGTGATAATTATTTAGTAGTTTCTACATTTTGATAGTTCACAATATCTTATATTATGAATTTGTCAAGAAGATCTATTCGAAAGCTTTCCTTATATGGATTGTTTGAATCAGATAATTTTCAAAAATAACCAATGAGGTACCTAATGATCAGATAAGTAAATCCTGATTGTCAACAATATTGAGAAACTACAGGAACCATAAAATTGATTATTTAAATATTAGAAATAACGTTAATTAATATAAACAAGAAAAAATTGCTAGTCTTAGACATATCGTTAAAAATGAAAGATAGAAACTGCTAGAATTAATTTAGAACGAAAGATATAGCAAAATAATCGACTTAAGATAAACTCGACTAAAAACAACTTGGTAACTTCACCAACATCAAGTAGATATAATATAAAAGTTAAGGGAAAAAAAATCAGCATTTTAGTATTATTTTCTTTGACATATTTATTCATCGACACCAGATAGTTAACACAACGGAGCATCGATTGATGTAAATGTCCGACCTTTTGTGGTACTTTTTCGGGCCCGGAAAAAGGCAACATTAAGAAGGGGCTCAATCGGGTGAAAATGATAAATCGTCAATGGCTTTCAAACCTAATTTCATTTATTCCTTGCTCGGGACCAGATGCATCATTATGCCAAAGCAACATAGGTTTTCAGCAGATTTCCATTGTTAAAAAAATTTTCCAATGTGCATTATATCAAATCTATTGATTGAATTAGGATCACTCAAGTCGAAATCATATTATACTATACCTTATTTGTATTTTTAGTCACAAATATAAATTTTGCCCTGATATTCCCAATAAAAATCACCATTCATAACAACTGCATTTTGTATTCCTTCCCCTTTCTCTTATGTTAATAAAAGTTATAGTAATATAATATATTCCATCATACCCTTCACCTGCAGTCTAAAATTAAATTTTAGACGCCTCAATCGATCATGTTAAGGCAAAGGTAAATCGTTCTCCGATATTAAAATTATTCACCATTCTTCCATCAGCTAAAAATCCGATCTAAAATTTATACGGCAATACATTGTTCTGTTGTCAAATTCGCTTCGCTTCCCGCCATTTCCCGGATTTTCGTCATTTCCCTTTAGCAGGTACGAATTTTCACCACATTTAGATTCGGCATTCGTCCAACAGATATTTTAAGCTCGCTTTTGTGGTTAGCTTCACGTTTGGCTTGATGTTGAGATTATGCAACGATAAATAAAATAAGATAAAAGCGTTAAAAAATCATTTTTATTAATTATGACTCATATACATATTTTCATGAGAACATATTATTCAGGGAATTAATTTGAATGACAATTATTCTAGAGAATTTTTTTTTCAACACGCGTTACCTTTTTAAAAAATAGCTTACAGTTTTACACATGACACCTAGAGTTCCCAGTTATTCAAAAGCAGTAAGGAATCAATACTTGCAATACAAGTAAAATTGGATTTATCGGTCCCAAAATCCCTGGCAATGATATATCACCGCCTTAGTCATGTCACCTTATATCACCGGCTTGAGAACTATCTGTTACAGCCTCGGGTTTAGACGACTCAAACCACTCAAACTAAATTGCGTCGAGTTAATGGGATTTATGTCTTAATTTGAAACAAAGATACCTAGACTAAATCTTAGAAAAATTAAATGAGCTTTACAGATTTTAGAGCTTGAGCCTTTAACAGAACCTACGCTACTTTTATTAGCAC
Source organism: Pissodes strobi (assembly GCA_016904865.1). Lineage (NCBI taxonomy): Eukaryota > Metazoa > Arthropoda > Insecta > Coleoptera > Curculionidae > Pissodes > Pissodes strobi. The sequence goes on along the minus strand of MU184108.1, from coordinate 46,986 downwards.
ACGGAAATAAGGATAGCAACCAACCTCACGAAATCCGAAAGTTTTCCCTTTGTAGGAGCTAGCTTGTAGAGAGTTATATCGAAATTTTGCATATATAATGACTTGATTCGTCTAAAAATTTACAATTTCACTAAGAGTTTCTTGAATAATAAGTTATACTTTGTTGTATTGTTTTTCAGTAATCGCCCATGTTTTAAATTACGCAGAAAATTTTAATAAAATGATATTTTACAAACAGAAAGTTGGTAGGATCATTTTTTCCACTGTAAAACAATATTTTAGGTATTCAAGCACTAGAAATGTCGAATATCAAAAATCGATACTCGATGACAAATAGAGGGAAATATCTGACCTTGGTATGGTATGGTATGGTAGAGGAGTCGCTGGGCAAGATTTGCCCTTCGACACGTCGCGTCGGCGTCGTCGACCACAATGGATTTTTGTGTATACCCTTCTATTTTACACGAAAATTTCTATGTCTTTCGAAAACCTCAAAATATTTCGAGGGTTGATTTTTGTTGATCTCCAGGTGCCACAAGGGCATTTTTGAGATGCCTCAACCTTTGGCGAGTCAGTGCCTGACATTTGGTATACTCGGATAGATGCTCTGACGTTTCAGCCATAGGTTGGCAGAATCTGCATTGTTCGTCAGTGGTTTTCCCCATTTTCTTGAGGGGCCATGTACAGTGAGAAGGTCCGCGACCAGTTTTATCTCATTTTTCTGTAGCTTGAGAAGTTTTTTGTGTAGTTAGGCGAGTGAGAGATGAGTCTTTTAGCCTGTCTCTACCCTGGTGCATTGGCCCAATGTGTCTCTTTCGTCTTTTTCCCCAATTGCTGAGTTCATTTATTACGTGCCCTCTAGTGATGCCACAGAATGATTCAGGCCCGCAAAAGGCAACCTGTGCACCATTCTACCTTCCACACTCCCGTGCCCTGATACCCACATTAGGGTGAATCTGTTTCTGTTTGCCAGTTGATCTGCAGCCACCCCACACTAGACAGGAGTTAATTCTGTTGGATTCTAGCGCTTTTAAGGCAGCTTGACTATCTGATAGATCTTTGCACCTCTTAGTCTTTTTTGGTACATTCAGAGATAGCTATATTGATAGCATTGAGTTCTGCTTGAAAAAGTGTGGGAGTGTTTCCTAAAGGTGCAGTGATTCGACACCTAGGTCCGTTAACTCCGGATCCCACTCCTTCACTCATCTTTGATCCATCTGTGTACCAGATAGGTGACCTCTTCTTTAGTTGTTTTAGTCTTTCCCCTGTAGTATTTCGATCTTCAATTACCACTTCAAAGGAGCGATCAAAATAGAGTTTTATTTCCATTGTATCGGTTGGTTTGGTCATCGCCTCTGTCTCGATGTCCTTCAGAATTTTAAGGTGACCAGTCAAGTTTCCTGACTTCAGTTTTTGTGTCTGAGTAACTCTGTGCGCACTGGTCCAGGCCTCCTTTTCTATGCATATGTACAGCGGAAGGAGGTCAAGTAGGGTTTCCAGAGTTGTCGTGGGGCACGTTTTCATAGCCTCTGTAATACCCAGACAGGCGAGCCTTTGTACTCTAGTTAGCTTTCGCTGTGTTGTTATTTCCTTTGTTTTTACCCACCACACTAAGCAGGCGTAGGTTTTAAGAGGCTTTACAACAGTGTTATTGGACTACCAGATGATGGAGGGTTTTAGACCCCATGTTTTACGAAAGAGTCGTCGACCCTGGCCAAAGCGCTGCCGTTGGGTTTTTGATAGTTCTTTCCAGGTGTGTGTTCTAGGTTAGTTTCCGGTCAAGAACAATGCCAAGATACTTAACCTTTTTTTTAAAGCTCTACCGTTGTCCCTCCTAAAGTAGGTGCTTTAAGGTTCAGCTTCCTTCTTTTTTGTGAATGGGATCACTACGGTTTTGCTTAGGTTGACATTTAGTCTTCCCTGTGCACACCATGTGCTGACAAAATTGAGTGCACTTTGCATACGTTCTGAGAGATTGTTGTCATGCTTATCTCTTATTTTTATAACTAGGTCATCTGCGAAACCTTGATCTTCAAAGCCTACTTCAGTCAGTCGTACCAGTAGATCGTCAACAACCAGAGACCAAAGCATGAACGATAGGTCCCCTCCTTGAGGGCATCCCTTCATTACTTTGACTGTGACGGCTGCTTTTGCAATGGTTAGCATGGATTTTATCCATTGTGTAGTGGTTGATTCCACTTCTCTGCGGGTTGTGGTGCACTGAATGGATTCATGTAAGGTGCTGTCAAATACAAATGCTAGACATAGAGTGTCTAGAAATACACACAGCCCCACTTATTTTTCAGCCAGTGCTTTCTCTATATCGCGGACGAGATTTTGAAGAGCATGGATGGTAGATTTCGATTAGTTTAGGTTAGTATGCGAATTGTCTTGCATGCAGTGGAGCATTAGAAGAAACTTGCTTCTGACGTGCCTATCGATAATCTTTTCCATCATTTTAAGAAGGAAAAAGGTTAAGCTAATGGGGCGGTAAGACTCTGGTTCCTCTTGTGATCGTCGCCCTGTCTTTGATATAAACGCTACCTTAACTTTCCTCCAGTTTTTGGGAATGTGTGGTAGTAGGTGCTCTATACCTTGTTGTAATAAGGCTGGAAAGATTCCATCTACTCCAAGGGATTTATAGGGTTTAAAGCTATGTATCGCTCAACTGATTGTGTTTTTTGCAAAGATTTTGTTGGCTAGACCTTTTACCCTTTTTGTAGGCCGCTGTGCGGTTTCAAAGGGCTTGTCTTCTTATGCCAGCTCTTCTTTGGCAATTATGATTGACCCGGGAAAGTGTGTTTCTAGAAGAATCCTTAGACTTTCTGCAGTTTTCTCAGCATAGGTGTCTTGGGCTATATTCTTTAGTAGTCCTATTTCGTTTGAGTGCTCCTTTGATAGCACATTTTGTAGACGAATGGACGGTGCTAATTCATCTATCTCTTCACAAAAGAACCTGAAAGTTCTTCTTTGGATCTCCAAAGCTCTCTGTTATACTCGGATAGGGTTTTATTATAGTTATCCTAGTTCCCCAGTCTTTTAGCTTCATTGAAGGCTTTACTCGACTCAGTCTATAGCCCGTTTAGTATCTTGTTCCATCATGGCGCATACCTTTGAGTTGTCACCTGTTTCACAGGACAGCTTTTCTCGTAATATTATATTATAGCACTTTCTAACTTTATCAAGGCTATATCAAGAGAACAGTGGGAAAACTCATCAATGACAACGGAGAACTTATTGTGGACCAAGGAAGTATTAAAGATACTTGGAAAATATACATAGATAATTTGTTATTCGATGAGAGAGGAGATCCGCTTCCTTATTAACAGAAACTTGGCCACCAATACTAACAAGTGATATAGAAGCAGCCATAAAATAGTTGAGAGAAGACAAAGCTCCAGGACCGGACGGGATACAGACAGAGTCCCTTAAGCTTTTGGATGAAAAATCAATAAAAATGATCTGCAAAATATTTAACAATATCTATGACACCGGCAATATCCCGAAAGAATGGCTCATTTCTGAATTTATATTGCTGCCCAAGAAACAAGGGGCAAAGAAATGCGGAGAATATACAGCCATAAGCTTAATGAGCCATTTACTCAAGCTGTTCCTTAAGGTTATTCATCGCAGAATATACAAGATATGCGAAGAGAGAGTAGCAGACACACGATTTGGCTTCATAAAAGGAGTGGCAACAAGAGAGACACTGTTCAGTATATAAGTATTATTTCAACGGTGTAGGAACATGAATTGCGACATTTATACCTGCTTTGTTGACTACCAAAAGGTGTTTAACAAAATCCAACACCAGAAGATGATACAAGTACTGAAAGGCACTGGAGTGGATAATAAACATCTCAGAATTATACCAAAACTTGTACTGGAACCAGACAGCCACCATAAAAATCAACGCTGGAGATAAAACAACAGAGGCAGTTAACATTGTGCGGGGCGTACGACAAGAGTGTATCATCTGCCCTCTGATATTCAATCTGTATTCAGAAAAGATATTTAGAAGCTCTGGAAAACGATGAGAATGAAATTCTTGTAAACGGTGAGCAAGTAGGTAATATCCGCTATGCTGATGATACCGTCATATTTGCAGATAGTATAGAGGGTCTACAACAGCTAATGAATCAAGTAAATGAAGTAAGTGACCGATATGGGCTAAAAATGAACATCAACAAAACAAAATTTTTGGTCATAAGTAAAGAGAAGAAAGAAAACTGCAAACTATTTATTAAAAATATACCAGTAGAACGGGTATCCAAATTTGTCTACCTGGGAACCTTAGTAAACGAACAGTGAGACCACTCACAAGAAATCAGATGTATAATAGAAAAAGCAAGAGATGCCTTCATCAAAATGTCTAAGCTCTTCAAAAGCCACAACCTCAAATTAGGTATCAAAGTAAAAAACCTGCGCTGCTATGTGTTCTCCATATTATACTATGGCATGAAATCCTGGACATTGACCGAAGCAACATAAAAGAAACTCGAGGTCTTCGAGATGTGGCTCTACAGAAAGATCCTTAGAATATCATGGGTAGATAGAGTGACCAACGAAACAGTACTGGAAAGAATGAGGAAGGAAAAAGAGGTGATGAACAAGATTAAGAGAAGGAAACTGAAATATCTCGGGCATATAATGAGAAATGACTCCAAATACCAGCTCTTATCCTCTAAGGAAAGGTGTTTGGAAGCAGAGGGCCTGGAAGAAGAAGGATATCATGGCTCAAGAACCTAAGGACATGGTATTCCAAAACAACCACAGAACTGTTTAAAGCAGCAGTCCACAAGGTCATTATAACCAGGATGGTCGCCAATATTCGAAACGAATAGGCATTTGAAGAAGAAGACATCAAGTTCCTCAATAGTTAAAGCGGATAGCGGTTCGCCCTCAAGCACCGACTTTAGATGCTCTTTGTAGGCAATCCAATCGGTAAGTTTGGGCACTCAGTTGCTAACTATTTTAGTCTTTTCGACGGATATGTCGAAGCGAATGCGCATGCGACATTGAGTGAATGTGTGAGGCATGCCAATTGTTATAAATGGGGTAGCTAGCCTTACATCCAAAACTTCTTTTTTACCGCATTTATAATGGCGGGTTTGTTACCTTTATTAATAATGTCTAAGTTTTTAGAAGACAAATATTCTAAAAGATGTTTACTTTCTTATTGATGCTTGTGCTGTCCCCTATATCGTGGTGTGCATTCGCGTCGCAGCCCAAAATTAGTTATCTGTCCCTTCTGTTGCACCATGTTACTAGATTCTAGACTAATTGGGGAGGAGATTCTTCTGGTTCCCCTGCGAAGTGCATTAAGGCCAATACACTTGCTATTTGCCAGAATCAATGGGTACCATGGCTGCAACTAAGGCTATGGAAGTACACTCTAAAATCGAAACAAATTTAATGTGCTTACTAATGTTGTTACCTTAGTTAGTTAAACAGAGCAATAAATAGGAAAAGGAATTATAGTGATGTGATGCTAAAATATTTAAATAACCTTCTTTATTGAATATAGAATGTAACATATAAATCAAATATTAAAATACTCTTATTTAGATCGCTTATCTCAATTCATTAAAATTCTTATTTTTCTTATGACGAAAAACGTAGTCAAAATATAGAAAACACCCTTTATGTGCACGTAATCGCTAAGACATTTCTCAAATTTAAAATTTAATTCAAATTATTCAAATCTGTGATAAAAACCTAAAGTTTCTACTTTTAGCTCTTAAATTACGTAGATCCATAAATTCCAATATTCAATTCACCTTCGATAACTGGCCTCATTCCCTTTTTCCGCAGATCTTTTAATCCGCTAATACAGTTGTAAAATCGAGTGAGACTCAATTTTTAAACAATAAAACGCCGTCTTTGTACTGTAACAGGATTTATATCTGGCAAAGCCACATTTCTGCTGCTTTTACTTCTACTCACTTCCGGTATCTTTTGTATCAAAGAGAGAAAGGGCCTTGCCTTGCAAAAATGCTTTGGCAATTGTATTTCTGTTATTCCAGTTGAAACTTTAAATTGCTTATCGCAACAATATGCTTTTGTACTTACTTTAACCGTTTTGGGGATTAAGGCAGTTTCTTTGAGCCTACCGGCTTAAATATGTTATAACAAATTATAGGTAATATTTCGAACGGCATTTATAGTAATGAAGCCATCTTGTTCAAGATCAAACATGAGTTCATAGAAGAGAGATACTTACAGCATTTTTTTTTTCAAATAAGGAGATATATATTAGAAAAAACCGCTGCTAACCCGTGAGCAACACCGTATTTCTCTGCTAATACCAGCCACAGACTTTACAAAAAATTTGTCATTTATGAACATATAAAATACGAAACCTCCAGCCAATATAAGATTCCTTGTCAAATTGCAAAAAATGCTATTGTTTTACTTTTATTGTTACAATTTCAATTATTTTATATATAAGTAATAATCTTGCTCTATGTATTTTTTATGATCATTATCTCGATCCTATGTGATTCTTTTTAGATTATATGACATTGAGAGAGGGCTCACAAATACATATACACAATACCTTACAGTGTTAAAGGTTATACATATTTCCTAAAATCCAAGACTGGTCACGAATTAGTTCTAAACATTTTGATTAATCTCAAGAAATCTCAAGGACAAATTCATATGAATGAAAGTGTGGAAGGAGGAATCAACCGGTATTTATCATCTACTTCCAAGTAATAGTTGGTGGATCTGTAACAGAGCTTTTCAAATTTAATGGCGGTTGTCTTCAGCAATTGAGCAGCCTAAGTCATACAAAGATCAAAAAAGGATACCATTATATTTTTATAATCTAGTTGCTGAACCTCTAATTGTAAAATTTGTTGCACAATTAAGACAATTTTTGCGCACCATTAGCTTTCTTTGTTTTAGATCGAATAGAGCTTGTAGGTAATAGCATTTGTATTTGGCTCACTGCTTATGCAGCAGAATTTTATAAAGCTCTAATCAAAATGTGCAAAAAACCTAAACGTGTTACTCCTCAAACTGAAATACATGTGGTATAAACGCACAAAAATGAAAGCCTAGCAAAGTTGCTGTATCGTACGAGGTATAACAGAACCCATTATGATGTTTTCATTATACTAGCCAAAAATGCTCGTGGATAAAAACTAGAAAAGGATGGTGCAAAGGATCATAAACATTTCCAGAATCCAAGAACATACCGACCGACTGATATAGGTCATGAATCTTTTAATTTCAAACACTCTGGATTTGGCACGGCGCGGCGGGCGCAGTAATAAATGTTGCTGTTGACAAGGATTCACAGACAGGTTTGATTAATAACTCGTATGCCAGTATTGATTTAAGCCAGATTTTGTGTAATATTTCAGCTGATCAGGATTAAGATGTTCATGTTGACAAATGGGCTTTGCACAAAATATTATTTGATTTTCCAAAAGTTTGCTTCCTTTCAAATTAATTTTAAAATATTTTGAAATAGTCATTTAGATGCATAAAAGGTACTCTATGTGAAGCTTAGCGATTACCACCATATTTAGAATAAATCACTCTACCTACCTTCTGATGAATTGGAACAAAAAATCTATTTCGAAAACGGCCACAGATTCCTTCAAAATAATCACTAAATATTGAAGCTCCCCTAAACAAAGGAATTAAAAGTCCCATCATATAGATTAATTGAGTTGCCATCCTTTTACTTTCGTGAAATTGACAATGGATAAGGGGGAAAGAACTATTGAAGCCTGCGAAGCATTATTGGCGGTGTTTTCGCCATTTTCACAAAAATAAGTGTTATATGTTTTAAGGAAAATAAAAACACAGTATTTCAAATATTTATTTAAAGCATAAATCATTGCTTTTGGAACTTATTTAATTTTGTTTCATTATTACTCTTGATAGTTTTGTATCTGAAAAAATATTTCTACAGAAAAAACAAAATGCATGATGATTAGTAGGGACCCTCGAAGGAGCAAATTGGAATTGGACGGCAGAAGCATAGAGCAGGTTATGACATTTACTTACCTTGGAATTGATATCACTAGCGACAAGGACATAACCGCAGAGGCAAAAAGACAATCTGGCAATGATAGCAACAAAAGTTAGCGGATGCTTGAGAGAAACCATATGAACGAATAAACACATGTCCACAGAGAGCAAAATGAAAATATATAAAACAACTGTGAGACCGATTCTAACCTACGTGGCAGAAACTGGAGCCGACACAAAAAGAACAAACCAGATAATGAGTAACGTAGAAATGAAGACTCTAAGAACAATAAAGGGTATAACACTAAGAGACAGACAAACAAATAAGAGCATACGGGAGCAATGTAACATCCAGAACATCAACAAATGGGTAAAAGCAAGGAAAAGAGACTGGGATAGTCATGTTAATAGAATGGCACCTGACAGATTAGCTAACATCTGCAAAAATAATAAACCTTACAGCAGAAGACCAACAGGAAGACCAAAGAAAAGATGGAAGGACAACCTACTGACAACAACAACAACAACAGAAACAGAATGAGAGGCAGACAAACAGGAGCAATCCTAGTCAGACAAAGAAGAAGAAGAAAAAATACTCAGCCAAAAAATTCCCGATATGATTTTCTGCTAATCTTAAAAATTGTATAATTCATAAGAAAATGGCACACAAAAACATTCAAAACAACTCGTTCTAATGACGATTATCGGGAGTTTGATGGCTTGAGGCATTTATTCAAGTAACTGACACATGAATCCTATAATAATTATATCTATCTATCACACTGAAATGGCAATCAGCACAAATGTTAAAAAATAATGGTCCTTTGTTGTCAGTAAGCGGACAAATAACGGTTTTCCTTCTGAACTTAGCTATCTAGACCAGTCAAGTGGATCTGGCAGGGATGTTGCCAACATGTTGGCTGAGTATTTCTCCTTAGCTTCATTCATATCTCCGAACTGCATATCATAATTTCTGATATATTCACTAAGCTTTCATCTCTTAATATTAATAAGGGTCCTGGGCCAGATGGAATGCCTGCAATATTTCTTAAGAACTGCTGCTTTAAACTCTCCAGACCTCTTTACCATATCTTCAATCTCTCACTCCGAACTGGAATATTCCCAGATTATTGGAAGAAAAGGTTTCTGAAGCCAATTTTTAAGTTTCGTAACATGTTTGCAGTAACAACTTATCGTCTTAGAAGCGTCTTGAGTGTAATTCCCAAGGTTTTTGAGAGTTTGGTTTGCGACTTTTTGTCGAGTCTCTTCAAATCGATCAACAATTCGGTTTTAGACCTCGTAAGTTAACTGAGTTGAATCTTCTACCTCATGTGGATCTTCTGTTGGGTGCCTTGGAGGGAGGCTGGCAGATTCATACAATTTGCACTGACTTTTCCAAGGCGTTTGACAGGGTATCCCATAGAGTCTTGGTTCATAAGCTCGGAAGGTTTGGGATTGATGAACCTTTAACCTCTTGGTTTGAGAGCTATTTAACAAGGCGCAGATAGATTGTCAGGATCGGTAATTTTCTGTCAAGGGCCTTCAATGTTGCCCCAGGGATCTCACCTTGGTCCACTTCTCTTTAATCACTACATGCTTTTTGAGGATTGTGATAGATTCCAATATGACTTGATTAACTTGCAAGATTGGTGTTCGAGGAATGGCATGAATCTCAACCCGAGCAAATGAAAGAGTATGGCCTTTTTCCGCTCCAGGACCTCAATAAAATTTCAGTACAAGATCAAGCAATGCTATCTTGAGACTAGATCTTTTGCCAAGTACGTGGGTACCGGACATTAACACTAGACTAAAAGGGTCACTCTAAGCCCCGCCCCCAGCATTTCCCTCCTTGCCCCGTCGCGGAACCTGATAAAATGCTGGTTAACCGCTCAGGCCTCGTGCCACGTTTCACCCCGTCTCTGGTCTAAAGTCTGACGTTTCGCCTTTGTAAGCGCTAGATCAAAAGTGCCGACTGAGAATGGACCTTCTAGTTTCTTGTTAATGTTCCGTAACCTGGGTATAACTTTGGATAAAACTAGCCAGTTTTCTCAACACCTTTTTAACGTTGACAGTAAGGCTTTTCAAATGCTGGGTTTTATTAAAAGAACCACTGAAAACATCAATAATCTTTGGGCTTTGAAGACGCTCTATTGCGCTCTTGTTCGCCCCCCATCTGGAGTATACTTCTTGCGTCTGGTCTCCCTTTTATGGCATCCATATTCAAACTCTTAGTTTGGTCGAGCATGAGTTTTTGAAATAGGTGGCATACAAGTTAAATATCCTAAATAACTATACCCACTCTTAAATACTAACCTTGCTCAATATTGTCACGAAATGTTTTATCCCGTGACGCCACGCCTTGATTAGCGTGCAGGAGAGTAGCTCAGATCCGCAAATCGCTATACGTCAGGTGAGAATAGACGATAAAGAAAGCACTTCGGATAAACAATAACAACGTATACTGGTCAAACTTAACCAGAAAAGATTAACAATATTTATCGGTGATAAGAATATATTAAAATTCAAATTCATTTATTGGTGCAAATAACAATAATTGTCTAACACAAGTCATAAAACAGTACATGGGAAAAAGAAGACATCATGTTTGTAAAAAGCTTAAAATTTTAAAAAGAAAGAAAAACACTATCCTAAGTTCACACTCAACAACATAACAATAAAGAGTGATAACATAAAATACAGTTAATTAAAAATTTTACATAAGGTTTACTTAAAATTCACTTTGCAGAAATTCATCACAGGAATAAAAACTGTTTAGCACAAGAAATTTTTTTATTTTATTTTTAAACTGACCCATATCCAAGTTTTTTACTTCATTTGGAAGTTTGTTATAAAATTTTATGAACAAATAACTTGGACCATTTTGACACCTTTTCAATCTGTGGTAGGCAGGGATGAGCAAGGTTTTTTGTCTGTATCATAGCTGTGAACCTCGCTGTGCACTCTAAACCTCCCCAAATTGTCCTTTACATACAAGAGGTTTTCGAGAATATATTGAGAAGGTTAATATTTTAAGATTCACCACAATCATCTCTAAAACCCAAGCCAGCCAAGACTCTGATTGCCCTTCTCTGCAACCCAAACAACACAGCTGCAAGAGGGGAGTGCCCCCAAACAAGGATACCATAAGTTAAAACTGAGCGGAATATGGCATGATAATTAACATTCTAATAATACATTATCTGAAACACATTGAGAGAGATTCCTAAGAACAAACAAAGCCTTACTCAGCTTCGCTGATACCTGATCTATGTGGGCCTCCCATGTAAGGGTTGAGTCAATGTAGACTCCAAGGAACTTCACATTTTCACTAGCAGAGTTAACATTGCCGCAGTATCTAGAAAAAGTAACTTTTTCTGTTTTATCTTCATTCATGACAAGCTTGTTCGCATCAAACCAGTTTTGTACCCTTTACTGCATGTCCCCGAGACCCTGTACTGCCCGATCAAAAGAGTCTGCTGAGAAGGAGACAGTGGTGTCATCCGCGGAAAGGGTGTAGTTTTCATCCTTAGAGTTATAAGGAAGATCATTAATATATATAAGAAATAGTATTGTCCCCAGGATAGATCCTTGGGGCACTCCAATATTTAATTTCCTTTCCGCGGAAGATACCCTTGCCACCCTAACAACTTGGGACTTGTCCTCCAGGAATGATTTTAAAAGAGCAATACTATTGATGCTAAAGTTATAATAGGACAATTTACTCAGCAAGAGATCATGAGATACACAGTCGAATGCCCTGCTCAGATCGCAGAGGAGAACGGCACTGTACCGGAGACTCTCAAATGAGTCATATATATCAGCAATAAGGTTTAATATACCCAGTGTCGTGCTCCTTCCCGAGCGAAAACCAAACTGGCTATCTGCAAAACAACCGCAGAGCTCAAAGAAATTAACCTTTTTTAAAGATTGGGATAACAGGGACTTTTTTTAATATATCAGGAAAAGTATTTTCAGCAAAACAACTATTAATAAGTTGGTCAAAGGTATAATAATAAGGTTTTTAATAGTTTTAATCAATTTAATGCTATGGCCAAAAATATCACAGCTTGCCTTGTTCTTCAAAGAATCCATGACATCTCTCACATCATTAAAGGATACTAGGGAAAAAACAAAACTGTCAGGTGGTAGTTGGGAACGTGCAAAGATTTCTAGAGGTTTGGATTTATTTTTTATTTTTAAAGAATTCCTATAAACTTTTTTTAAAATAATTTTACTCGAGAATGTCTGCAGGGCGTTTATATTGCCTGCTTACTTTCCCAAGCAGTCTCACGAGTTTAAGGTTATTATCAAACCAGGGACAATTTCCAGGTTCATCGGGTTGGACTTTGAACGTTTTGAGTGGAAAAGACTCAATATAAGATTTCTCCAGCAGAGACAGAAACTTTTCCATCCTGCAGGTTACATTTAACAATTTATTGTCAATAAAATCGAAGGAGCTTTTTTCTATGCAGTTGTAAAAATTAATTAATCCAGCCTGTGTAAGGGGACGAAACTGTCTGACTTCATGCAAGGTTGTTACCTAAATTTAATTGAAAAGACAAGAGCTGGGATTTGTGGTCAGAAAGATCAAATTCAAATTGCTGGGCAGTCGAAAAATCAGGTAAAAAATTCAAGAAAATATTGTCAAGACATGTGTTACCTCTAGTCGGTTCCCTGAATTCATGTTCAAAACCAAAGCTCTGCAACAGGTCACAGAGTAAAACTGCCACTTTTTGGGGTGTGTTGAAGTGCACATTGAAGTCTCGAGCCAATGCTACTTGCTTTTCCTTACTCAGGTTTATTAAGATCAAGTTTGGTCAAAAGGTGTATAAACAGCTAAAACGTACAAATTAAAATTTTCAATATAAACACATCAAACCTCAAGACATTTTTCAACGTTAAAATTACAATCAATGGACTTTATATTTAAAAAATTTGGAATGAAAATGGCGGAGCCACCACCATTTGAGAGCTCTCTCGAGAAAGCTGCCTTGCAGGAGTAGTTTCCCAACTGATGCAAACTAATTTCGCTCTGGTTCACCCAGTGTTCAGTTATACAGACTATGTCTGGTTTTTCTTCAGCTAGAACAGCCTCCAGCTCTTTAGACGTATTCCTCAGAGATCTAATGTTTGTATGGAATAGCTGTATCAAAGGTTGATACGTTCTACAGGAGGATTGGCGGCGGTCACGCGCTTGTTGGCTGGGCATCACTGGAAAATGGTTAATTACCACTCCTTCTGGCCACAAATCAACATCCATTACCTCATTTTTTTATATTAGCGGTTTTTTTTTATGGCAGTGGCACACACACTAAATGTAGATCCTATGGCGCTCGACGAGCGGTGTGTGTGCGAAGATGTTGATTGACACGGTTCTTGAATATTTGTAGGTTGTAATTAGTGGGAAACAGATGTCCTGGAAGTGAGTTCCACAGTGATGCAGTGCGCCAGACAAAGGAGTTCTGGTAAAGCGATATTCTAGGTGTTTCTAGTTGTACGACGAACTAGTGCGCTCCTGCCGTCTGTCGGGACGGTCTGACAGGAGTTGTCAGGAGCGGGATTATGCGGGCCAAATCCTGGGAACATCTGCCGTGAAAGTATCTGTAAAACAGAGACATCTCGGCCACATGTCTGCGATGATCCAGACTATCCAGATTCCGGGTCAACTCCGGATCGCCGACGAGACGCACAGCCCTCTTCTGAATGGAATCCAGCAGCTTTAGGGTATGCTTTGGTGCGGCACCCCAGATATATGAGCAATATTCTAAGCACGGTCTTATTTGCGCTTTGTACAGCAAGAGCAACTGGTGCGGTATATAGAGTTTTTTGTTGCGAAATAGCACACCAAGCTTCTGGGTGCAGACAATTTAAATGAGCTTTTGTACCTGTCTTTCCTAGTCCGCATCTTATAGCAAGAACAGCCCTCAAATCAATTTCCTTTAAGAAAATCCGGGTCTTGTGACATATAGGTATCTATGATTTCGCGATTTTTTTCTTTTCATTAGAAAGAGGGTGTACTACAGAGTATCTTAAGCCAAAAAAATCGGAGGATCCGCCACATTTGAGCCGAAAAAATGACCCCAAAGTTCGAGTTTTGACACAAATTTTCAGCACCACTTCGCAAAAGCACTAGAAATATAGACAATACACACCTGAAAATCAATTCTCGGGTAAAAATATTAACCATGAGACATTTGCGTAGAACCAGAGGCTTCCGTTTTGTCCCGGTCCTAATTTAAGGCGGCCCATAGCATAGATAAAACACACAAAAGAGCCCATAGCCCCCTGAAACAAAATAAAAGTTTATTTGTAATTATAATTGTAAGCTAAGAATCCCCCTTTTTACTGTCAAATGTCACAAGTCACCATGGAAATAGATATTTTGAAGAAGACTGTTTGAGACTGAAATTATATGGGATCAACTTTTGCTTAGCTGAAATCAGTTATGTAAGAAATATTTGTTTATTTAGTATAGAGTAACCTTCCCATATACAAAATTATAAAAATATTCTTGCGGAAATGCATCATTTTCATTTTTTCGACTCTAGAATGATTGAAATCAGATACACGAGAACATGTTTCTGTTTTAAATTATAAATAATTTTCTAAACATAATAGTCATAATACCTCAAAAAACTTCTTGCGGAAATAAGTCATTTTAATTTTTTGAGTTACTTTGGGTTAGTTTAGGTTAGTTTGGGTTAGTTTCCTCGTTTAAGCCACTGCGCACTTGCGTGAAGAAAGGCTTGCGCGAAACGCAAGCCTTAATTCACGCAAGCCTAGGCAACACAATTTTGGTTAGCTCTGGTTAGTTTGGGTTAGCTTTGTTTAGTTTAGGTTAGTTTGGGTTAGCTTTGGTTAGTTTGGGTTAGTTTCGTCTCGTTTAAGCCAGTACGCACTTGCGTGAAGAAAGGCTTGCGCGAAGCGCAAGCCTTTCTTCACGCAAGCCTAGGCGGAACAATTTCGGTTAGCTTGGGTTAGATTTGGTTAGTTTGGGTTAGCTTTGGTTAGTTTGGGTTAGTTTCGTCTCGTTTAAGCCACTACGCACTTGCGTGAAGAAAGGCTTGCGCTTCCAAGCTTACGCGAAACAATTTCGGTTAGCTTGGGTTAGTTTGGGTTTGCTTTGGTTAGTTTGGGTTAGATTTAGTTAGTTTGGGTTAGCTTTGATTTGGTTAGGTTAGCTTTGTTTAGTTTCGTCTCGTTTAAGCCACTAAGCCATTGCGTGAAGAAAGGCTTGGATATTTTTGTGTGTCTTATGTTTAGAAGAATGTGTGAAATGTGAAACAAAAAATTCCAACAGCCGTATTATCGTGGATACAGCAGCTTGCATGTGTTTCCGCGAATATATTCCACTGATTCCACTGTCCACCATTCAAGACATATTAGAACATTAATAACGTGTCGCGATGATTACTGAACATCAGCTTTTAACCCAAATATTTATACCATGCCTCCGGTCGCTCCGGGGCTCAACAAAAGGAAGAGTGCTAATCCAAGCCATACCCAATATCGGCTCAAATGCGCAACTTTTGGCAACACTGTGTCAGGCCTTTGCCACCGATTATTTCGACGTTCAAGGTCATTATTTTCACGTTCCACCTGGGAAAGTAGTAGAGGCACTTTGTCCGTTCTACGTCAAGTAACCTCAAAACTCGAACTTTGGTGGGTTTTTTCAGCTGAAATGTGGGGGATCCTCCGATTTTTTTCCCTTAAACTATTCTCTAGGACACCCCCTTTCTAGTGCAAAGAAAATTATTCGCGAAATCGTAGATACCTATATGTCACAAGACCCGAAAATCCTTTATATTTTCTTCAATCGTTCGGGGTGGAAACCAGAAAGAAAAATCCATGATAATCGGGTGGGGTTTGCCACAGATACTTGGGTGACATTTTGTCTTGTACCTTTGCTGGATATGGGTGTATTCCTGTTTTCTTTGCCTTTTCTATTCACCAAGGTCCATTTTTCCTCCTTTTGGGCGTTGGTTTTCAAAAATTCAGTGGATCGTTTTCTGTCGCGTCATCCGGAATGACAGTGACGTTGTTATTACTGTCATTTGGTAGAGGCCGTTTCACATCTTGCTTCTTTTGCAGGTTTGGACTGGTTGAGAGCCGCTCGGTTGCGGCGTTTTGATTTTGTTTATATTATACTCAAGTACTAAGGTGCGCATGCTTTCTCGATTGAGGTATATTTATGAATTGAAGTCTTTGGTCACTGTTTTATAAATATAGTTTTTCTTAAGAGTTTGTGTTGTGTTTCATATATGTATAGTTAGTTTGGGTTAGATTCACTTAAATTTCCACTTAGAGTTTGCACTTAAAGTTTGCACTTGAACTTAACTGATTTTTACTTTGGAAATTATCATTTAATAAATGTCCCCCAGGTTCGACTTGTAATACTGAGGAAAAGTAACTCCCGAGTCCGCGAGCAATGTGCTCGAGCAGGACGACTCAGGTAAGGAAATTGAGTACGCGAGCAGTGTGCTCAAGCAAGACGACTCAAGTAATTAACTTTTTGTAATGACTTTTCCCAGATTGTAAATATCATTTGTGTTGACCTTGAATATCGCCTTTTTTGGTGGTGCCGACGTCATTAAATCTGTTTACCCTCTAGAATGTTAAAGTGCCACTCTACGCTTGCAAATAGGGGAGTAACAATGTATTTTATGCCCGGTCGTACAAAAAATTGTTAGCATGTCTATATTCTACATTAGATTTTAAAATTAAACATTCCTGAATGTTAATCAATAATTTGACTTAATTTTCTCTATAGCATCTTAAAACATCATTGTGAAAGACAAACAAATAGATTTCAATTTCGTGACAAACCTCTTCATGATTTTAGTTAATAAAAACCAAAAAAAAAAAACTTTTCATAACAGCAATAAGTTTAAGGGTTCTTTCAATGTAAGTGTTAAATGAGAGCCCACACGACGTAATAATTCTTTCCATTCACAGTCTAGAAACTGATTAAAAGCTTTTAGTTCTTCTATCCTCTTAGCATTTGAGAAATGAAAGTAAACTTTAAATGTTAAGTATTCTACATCACGGGACAAAGAATCCAGTGAATTGAATCCATGATAGCTACTCTCTAGAGAATTAGAATTTATTTCTATTATTTTGTTGCCCAAGCTGTTATTTTTCCGAAACTTCAGTCAGAGTTGTCATCAGTTAAAGCTGAAATATTCTTAAAATTCAAACCCATTTAGATAGTGCAGCAATCAACTGGAGCTAAGATATTTTGAACAGTTAACTCAGATTTTGTTATGGCATCAGTGATTTTTCTAGCAGTGTTCAATTCAGTAGATAGCAACTTATTTAATTTCAATTAATTCATGTAATTTAACAGTATGATATATTTACAGACATTTTATCGAACATTGTGATAAATAAATAAATACACACTGCAAACTAGTCTCTGTACTGAAAATACGAAAAAAAATAAGATAGTGATTATGTTGATTCATTTCTCCCATCTTCTTTTTTGCATATTTTGCTTACTTGAGTACGTTAAAAAAAGATGAAAAATAAAGCACCTTAAAAGGAGTATACGTCCCAAAAAACGGGTGGCAATCCGCATGAAATATAAAATAGAACACACCTCTAATGTATTTAAAAAAACCTTCATATTTTTAACATCCTTTCGGGTCTACACGATATTGCTCTAAATAATATCACGTTTCAAGAGGTCCCTTAAATGTATAATATAATTCCACATAGTGGAAAGTGTAATAAATTATTCCTTAAATTCAAGGACGCACTAACCGACAGATGTAGGCCATGAATCCTTTAATTTGAAACACTCGGGATTTGGCACGGTGTGGTAATAAATATTTCGCATCGATGCTGCTATTGACAAGGCTGCTCACAGACAAGTTTAATAAATAAATCACATGCTAGTGTTGATTTAGACCAGGATTTGTGCGATATTTTAGTTGACCAGTTTTAGGGTGTTTGTCGTTGAATATTGCATTTGGCTTTAAAAATTGGAATTATTTCATTGCATATATCAAACCACATGCCAAAAATTTAAACATTTGTTTGGAGCCTCAAATGCAAACTGTATAAAGTTTTCCGACTATTTTGATCTTCAGAAAAATCACTTTAGAAAATTAAATGTAATTGATATGGTACTCAAAGGTGAATCTGCAACTAAAAACACAATTTGTGTTTTAAAACTACATCATATAATATGACAAGTGGTGACTCTGTATTGAGCTAAATAATATCAATATATTGCTGAACATAAGTTAAAATACTCTGCCTCAATATTACTTTAAAAATAATATGTCATTGGCCTCAAATATAATAAAATGCGTTTTTATTCCATTGTTAAAACTCATATTACCGGCTAATAACTTACTTTTATTTTTTTCTCCATCTTGAACTTGGTTTAGTTAGCACATTGTAGCAATTTAACTGCTGCCCACAATAAAAGCTCTATTAAACACCTCGCATAAAAAAACTAAACGTCCCCAAGGCAAATATAAAATAGTATACGACCCGTAATATATTCCAGAAAACTGTCATATTTTCAGGATAAGGGTCCCCGAATCCTCTCAGGATTGGTCGTTAGTAACTCAGATATCCTCAAAGATCCTGAAATATATCTGCGGAATGAGAGTTTATTAAAACGGAAACTGAAAAAAGATACGCTTTTAGATGTTACGAGATAAGAAAATTGGCAAAAATCCCTCCGAAGCAGAGGAAGTCGATTTAGTTACTTAAAGGGGA
>MU184108.1:0-28256 GCA_016904865.1 Pissodes strobi | reverse complement strand
TATATTTTTGAATGCATTCTCTTTGTAATAAATAACTTTTCCTTCTTTGAGGAATTGCAATATGATCATGCTTATAATACCAGATATAAAAATTTATTAATTTCTGAAAGAGCCAACTACAGTTATGTACAGAGGAACTGTACCTACATGGTTATAAAACTCTGGAACCGACTGCCTGAAGGTTTAAGGCAAAAAAGAGACAAAAAGCTGAAAAGTGAATTAAAAAAATTTCTAGTCAAAAGGTGTTATTACAATGTTAGTGAGTTCCTTGAAGAAACTGATGTTCAAGAATTGCTGTGATATAAACTTGCTACCTCATTGAATAATTTAAATGTAAAGTTTAGTTGAATGTTTATTTTTTTCGAATTTTAGTATAAGTAAAATAGCTTTATGATTATCTTGTCTTGATACGGTCTACACTCCTGGGAGTATAAAATTGTATTATTTTATAATTTAGGTACAATTGTATATGGATCTATTATTGAATAAATAAATAAATAAATAAATATACGGTGAAAAACGATAAATTAATACACATGTCGGGGTGTTTCCCCAACAAGACCTATAAACAATTCAAATCATACCTTAACCGATATGACATGCGTGTTTGAGTAATCGGGTATAGCGGAAGCTCATTAATTCTTCGACCAATAGACGTTGCTATTCTTTTACCCAAGTGCCTTCATTATTGTCTCTTCTCACCTGATGTATATTGATCCATAATCTGAGCTATATAACCTGCACGCCGTCCAAGGCGTGGGGTCACGGATCGTGACAATATGAGTGTGCAGTTTGCAAAATTTATTATTTTTTGTTGTTGAATCCTGTCTTACAGGATTGTTACGGTAATTTTAACAATTCCGTAACATCAGGTTGTTCCGAGTTCGCTTGTACTTATTTTTGGTTTGAAATAATAATTTTTCATCTTCATTTTGACTTACTGTCTGAATCGACCTGGTAGTGTAGAAAATTCCGCATTAAATAATACGAAAAGATTAATAAATACTGAATTCTTATGTTGCCCATCAAGTTCGTTTAAAACTAATTTTTGCCTTTTAAATATACCAGTCGATAATTATCTAGTTAATATAAAATGAAAATTAATATTATGGGTTGAATCTAAGTAAATACAGTAGTATAATATATTAGTTCAAATTGATAAAGAATTTCAAATATGCAGTTCAGATTTTATGCTTAAGGATCGGTCGTTTCGTACGGTGGAAAAAGGTGAAACATTTTAGACGACTGCGCGTCTGTGCATTTTTTTTGAGATGTGGTTCTGGTGGAAGGTAGGACAGGATGTTTAAAACTTATCTTGTACCGACGATTAGTGTGAGAGGTTTGAGAGAAGGTAGGCTTGACATTTTCCTTATTTTGTGCGTTATCTGATTTTTATTTCAAGTTTTCTCTCTCGAAAAGTCTGTGGGCAAAATAAAGCTGCTAAGCGTGCGAATCTCTGATATCTGCCTACTATCATTTTCACATACCACGTTGTCTTTTGTGTGTGTGTATTTTTTTGTCTGTAGGGCATATGTGGGATAGTGGGTTTTTTGGAGCTTAAGGCTCTTGGATAAGAGGAAAAAAAGGACTTCATCCTACAAAAACAGGGTTATTGAATTTCGGATTTAGTTTAGCAACCCAACTAAAGAATCGATCAAAGTGGCCTGTAGGGTTCACATTATTTAGGGTCTAGTTAGATGTATCATTTTTAGAAATTAATAACCAAAACTGTCTATAGTGTGGGAGACTCAGTCTAAATTTCTCTGGTATCGTTATCGGGTGTTATGAGTTATATGGGGAATCAGAGTTATGCTTAGTTGGTTATTGTTCGGCCTACATAAGCATTTTATCGTCACTTCGTTATTTAAAGAGCACCTTCTCAAGCCCTTCTCGCCCGTGGTCGGTACAAGATCATAATTGTTTGTTTGTTTTATTTCTCTATTTCTATTTAAATTTGTCATTACCTTTATTTTTGAATTAAACTGATTTTTGAGTTAGAAAATAGCTTTCAGGCAATGATTGCATTTTCATTACCTGTTTAAGATTATTTATTTCACTTTTGTTCTAACATGATTATAGTAATTGTTTTTTTATTGAAATATTGTTCATCACAATCTTTCTAAGCTTAAACAGCTATTTATTTTATTTATTATTTTTAATTAGTTCACTGTTTAATTTAAAACTATAATTATTGTCTACAGTCTAAACAATTCTGTGCAAATTGATGGAGGCATATTTAATTAAATATAATTATTACTTCGGCTTGTTTTGGCATTTTCTAGCATTGTTAATTGAGAAGAATTATTACTCGCTATCTCTTGCCAAGTTCTCTATTAAAAGCCTAAGCTTAGACAAGCGACACTCTCCGCCAAGTTGAAACAGAGTTGTAACAACATTCTTGGTGAACGCTTTAACTGCCTTGTACTGTTTCTTTTTTCATGCTACTGAGTCCACACGCACTCGGCCTACCAGGACAGCGTCCAGTGACGTCACAGGAGAGATCCTAGGCACGACAGCAAATTTCCAGTAACCCTCTCCAGGAAGCTCGGAGGAACCATAAGGTGGTTAAAGTACAGATATCACAAGGAAAATTCAAGAGAATCTCAAATTTAAATCTTTATTTTTGTTAGAAGGAAATAGAATAATTGTTTTTTTTCCAAATTTCTAATCTTTTATTTTGCACCTTTTCTCAACAACTGCACTCGGAAATAAACTTTAATAAGCATGCTCCGAACCTATACCCCTGAGCTATCTTTCAGTTTATATTTTTGGTAAATTAAAGTAATTATTAAAAAGAAAAGTGCATTTATAGTTTATAGTAACAAATTAGCAACTGCATTTTCTTGTAACAGGATGTAAGAGGAAAATATATATTTTTAATCAAACTTTCTACCAAACCGGTTTTGACATTTTTTATTTAATTTAATTAGCAGTGTTTTCAGTCCCTAGTTTATAAAGGAAAAACTAATTTCTCAAAATTTTGATATTCCTCTTCAGCCATGAAATTTCGATGCTTTTCTAAAACCTTGTACGTTCTGGATATTTGTATTAGTAGACTACTGCATTTTGTTGTGATTATAACACCAACACTATGAAATGAAAATTAAAAATATTTTTGTGAAAACCTGGTATTTATTACTTAGAAAGTTCCATTTAAAAAAAAAACATCCTCTTTTCTTACCCCCTGTAGACAACTTTCTGCTCCCACCCATTTTCCATTTTATAACTTGCATCAAATGTAAAGTAAAATTAATTGAAAAAATCTCGTTTGGATACATAAAAACAGCAATATGTAATAGAAAGGATAAGCAGAAAAAATTGCACCAATTAACTAACCCAAACTACAAACTATAGCGGTAAAGAGAATATCACACACAAAAATAATAAAGTACAGGAGGGAACTTAGCAAGATGGGGAACAAAGGAAAAATAAATAACATTTATTCATGAAAAGAAGGCAATGAAAGAAGTACATGAAGGCCATAAAAAAACAGCAAAGAGCAAGGCCCAAAAAAATTATGCATATAAATCACATGGAGCTTAATTAATAAATCAAAACTGCAATCATCTATGAGAAGATAAATTCGTATGATGTTTACTAGGAAATTAATTACGCTTGTAGCAATTATTTCACCGAGCGTTAATGTATATCTTTCATTTTTTGATAATCGATATCCATTACGTTATCATTCGATATTCATACGTACATTGCTTCTCTTCCAAACATTCGAACGCGGTATTCGTATTTCCAGCAAAAACAAACTTTACGAAATAAACCCTCATGCAACAACAGGTCGCTAAATTAGTTTCCGCAAAACCAAAGCCCGTGTTGGTCCATTATTTCGCAATAAAGTTTTTTGCGCATTAAACTAAACCCACTAAACCCGGCCATGTATGCGCGAATTATGTCTGGTTAATTAGTTTTAGGTAAGCTCTAATTATCTTTCGTGTAGGAGATATTAGGTGACGAACCAATGAACTGATAGTTTGAGATAAATTTGGGTATACGACATGTCTAAGGTTGGTTAATGACGACAAGCCGTCCATGGGCACGTAAAGGCAGATAAAGATAAAGAGGAGAGTGTAATGAGGATTATATTGTATACAATTATTTTTTTTTATAATTTTTTTGCCAAATTTTGAGTTACCGTTGCTCAGCATACCTTACATCCCTGGTCGTTTTTTAGTATCGATAACTTTCAATTTTAAAAAAATTATATTGTTTTATCCCAGTCATGAACATTATATGCAACACTGAGAGAAATTAGATTTTACATTCCATAACTAAGTTTTCTATAAATTTGTATGATCTGAATCTTGTTTATATATTAGTACTCTATGTTTTACTTGTTTTTCATAGTTTAAGTCAGTTTAAAAAAAAATCTGATAAAAAAATGTTTTGGGGATTTTCCCAGTGTTGCGTCAACGCAACGGTAATTTTTTGAAAACCGAAAAAACAATTCTAATTTTGAATTCCTATTCTTATAGGCGAGGTTTAATAAATTACATATCAAAAAAATATGTGTTTCTATTACATATACCCTTGGGAAAATATGGGTTAAAGTAGATCAGCCGCTCCAGTAATGTATGCTATTTGATAGGAATAAAAGTATTCGTATAAACCAAATTTACGACATACTAAAAAATAACAGCATCTCCGATCCGGTCCTTGTTTTCCCATGCGCTTCTACCGAAGTTCTCTGGAAATGTCAACAAAAGCTTGCCTGTTTTTCACTTTGTTTTCCTTAAAAATGTACACCCCGGAAGTAGGGCACAATGGCACTGCTCCGAAAGCACACGATATCAAAATATGTAAACGTAAAAAGCGATCTAAAAAGCTTAGTTGTGTCGGCTCGAATTCGAACGTGATATTTTGGTATCGAGGAGTATTTAATGAATTATTTTTCATGCAGCATGAAAGCTTTCATTCAAATTTTTCTTATTGAAACATCATTTGACTGTCATTGGAATACTATATAAATAACTACAATTTTCACAAAACTAAAGTAGTATTATTTATTGGAGCTTTTTTTGTTTTATTTTCTGCTTCCCTTTCAGTCATTATTATTGCCCGATAATTGCAGGAAAATCGACTTCTTCATACTAGTTTTATAAATTTGGCTACCCTGTTATATTAAAAACTTTTTAAAATAGTCTAAAACGCATAGAAAGCATTACCATGTCTGGGATATAAAAAAATCTATTAAAAGGCCAATAGACTTCAATAGGGAATGAAATCCAGAAGATTGATGAGAGCCAGTAGAGTTTGCGGAAATTTTTCCATAAAAATGCTGTTTAAAAGAGAATCTGAAAGGTTATTCCCATTAGAAAATAATTATTGCACTCTTTACTTTACGCTATATATAAATTGCAATGTAGTTTTAGACGCTACCGTTGCACCAGGTGGCGTAATGAGATTTTCATCTTTACCGAGGCTTTCATAATTTCATTACCAAACCAGTGAGGACGAGGGAAATTCAACAGAAATATCCATTTAAAGGATTTTTTAAATGAACGTCAGGTAATTTGACGCCCCTATCTATTTTTAGTACTTTCTAAACATATATGATAAGGAACTTCTGAATAGTTGCAGACTATAGTTTAATCTGTCAAATGGTTAAAGTGAATTAAATCTCTGAGTGAAATCAAGTTAAACTAATCTACCGCTAAGACGCTAAAATATTTAGTTAAATTTAATCATCAAACGAAAAGACATGCGCATTACAATTATTGGGTAGAGTGTACATTTGCTGTTCTCTTTTGCTTTTTTATCGAAGTGTCTTCTTTATCATCTCTCCTCATCGACAGATCGATTCTATCTGAACTACATCACCCCTTCGGCATCCAGAAGATCAGGCTCGCACTCAGCGGAGACCCAATTCAGTACCTATAAAATATAATTATTATACATTACAGCGATTAAAATAAAACAGCTGATTTGTACATAATAGACTAAAGGACAGCATGGATCAGGAAGGAGGAGAAATTAGTCAAAACGATGAGGATACGGAAAACAAAATTAAGAAATAGATGTAATATAAAACTCAAGTGTTAAGAGAATAATATATATACAAAACACTTAGCAGCCTAGACATAATGGCTCGAATAGGAATAAGGAGGTCTACCACTAGCTCTATATAACGAATTAGAAAGTACATCTAGAGCAAAGAAAAAATATTTATGAGGATAAATAATGTTAGAATAGTTGAAGTCTAACAATATAAATAAGTGTAATACAAAACCCCAGGAGTTAAGAGAATATTATTTAAACAAAAAGCATTTAGGAAGTTAAAATCGTATTAAAGAAATACCAAATCCGTTCCTCTAGTGCCCATATGCATTAAGGAGGCCCTTCTGGATGATCTAAACCTGTAAATCGAACCTCAGTTTCCAAGTACAACTCTGGAAAAACCACCTCTGGGGGTGGGGTCTACTAAACTTAAACTTCTGCCCCTGTGCCCATATGCATTAATTTGCGGCGGCCCAGCGGGTGCTCCTCCTAAAAAAAGTTGAAACTAAAATTGTGCTGAAGCTCTATATTAAAATAAGCTCAAGGTTAAATCCGTCAAGTGGCTAAAGTGAATTAAATGTCTAACTAGCTTACCGCTAAAATGCTAAAATAATTACACACTACAACTCTTAAAAGATTTCTTGCAAATAGTGTCCGAGCATTACCTCCTGTAACTAGGCCTGACGGCTAACGCGTGACGTCATCCAAAGTGGTCTTAACTTATTTACAGGCGTATATTGAAATGTGCAATTTCTTTTAAAATTTCACAGTTCAGTAGACATTTTAGCTGCAAAAATCTCGAGAAAATAGAACAAAAACTTGTGTTATGTAAATTTAACTTTTTCATATAAGGTTTGAAACTTAATTGGCCTAATACAATACCTCCTACAAGCTGATATTACTCTAAGCACCACTATTATGACTGATGATGTGTATTATTAATTTTTTTTAAATAAAAAATTAAATTGCAGTTTACTTACCTCTTTCTGCATACATCTATTTTGATAAACTGACACTAGATACCACCATACTATTTAATAGATAGGTGGTAAAATGTCACTGTAGGTATAAAGGTGTCATAATAGGTAATAGTAATGTCAAATTTGGTAATATGATTTCTCCTCGGTTTTCTCCATCCAAAGAACCTTGCAATCTTCAAATATTTATAATAAAGCATGAAAGCTTTATACAGTCTTCAGATTTTCCTTTTTTTGTGTTAGATTGGGTATATTACTCGGTATGTATATTATTGAGGTCTAATATTTATTTATTAAGTCTTTAGTTTCCTTTTTTTACCCAAAAGATTATGATTATGTTTAGAACAATAATTATTAAGAAGTGTATTTGAAATTCTGCAAAGAAAAATATTTAAAACATCAATTTTTACGTGATTTTTACAATTTTCATAAGGAGTCAAAAAGTTGTTTTGATTTAGATAGTTTAACAACAGCTCACAAAGAAAAGGCTTTTTATTGTAAATACCTAAAAATGTGTCTTCAAACCCATTAATCAGTTTTTTAAATATAATATAGGATGTTGAAACTACGTCCACTATTTGTTCACGAGGAAATAAAAGAGCCCCACGACTTAAGGAATTAATTAAAATATTGTAAGAATCTTCTACAACACAAGGTTCATTTAAAGTTAAATTTTCTATGCAAAATTCACAACTTAATTTTTTTAAAACAATATAACAATATCAACTTAAATAAGTGACTACTGGCATTTCAGGAAAATGATTACGCAAATATTTATAGAAATGAGGGCATATGGCAAACATTGTATTACAGCCTTTATGAGGCATAATTACGCTAAATATCACTTACCCCAAAATTAGCTAACAGGAACAAATTTTATAAACCTGCTGTACACAATGAACCGGCCGGCGAGCACAAAATAAACTCTTATTATACGAAAGCAACAGGTCTGAAGTCCAAACATTTTGAAAAGTTAAAAATATGAACCTTAGGTCTTTTCGGGTAGTTTCCACCGCAGCCTGGTACACAGCATCTGGGCGGCATTGTTCACATAAATTTAAACACACTAAAGTACTAATATTTTACCGAAAATCAATCGAAAATCGGAGAACAATTATGAAACCTGTCGAACGTCGAAAATAGGCTGTCAACTGACAGGCGTCAGTGTTGCCAGAATTTTAAGATTCGTCTCGTCATCCTCGAACTGCTAATGACAGCCCAAATATTAAATCGTTTGCGATGGTGGTTGCGCAATGGTAAAAAATAAATATTGTTTACAGGATTGGCTCGTCCTGGCCATCAGGTTTGGCTCGTCTTGGTCGGTAGAGTTAGTTTCATACATTATTTGGGATGTAGCCTATTTAACGTATATTTAGTTGGACTTTAATTTTTACAGCATTTGTTGAATGTCATTTGAAATTATATTTTTAAATGGAACTAAATATTTATAGAAAATAATTAGATTATTGGTTAGCAGCGTTTATTTTCTTCAAGATTTTGATTCCGTTATGCTTCACTTTCCGGTTTTTATATATTTTCTTTTCGGATTTTTAATATTTATTTATATTTAATATAACTATAATATAATATACCAAAGCAAACTTGTACATTAAGTACCTATCTAATATATTGTTAATTGTAATCCAAGACAAATATTTTACGTTTCTTCGAAAAATAATTTATGGCAAACTACAGGGAGAAGTAGCCCAAATTGTGATAAAGCGCCCAATCTGGTAGCACTGGATACAGAATACATCGAAGACGGCGAGATGGAGATTGACATTCCAGTCGCCCACCGTGGCAATCAACATTAAATACGGAAGTATAGGCGCGATAAAATAATCAATACTTTTACTGGGCTCCTCTTGGCTCCTCTGTATGCTTTTGGCAAAAAAGTATTGACCGCTTAGGATGACGTCACTGGTAATTTTAATATTAGCTAGTTGGCCTAGTTATAGGAGGTAATGGTCCGAGGCTCATAAGCAATTCAAGTATACGTCAAACGAAAAGACATGCGCATTATAATTATCGGGTAGAGTTAATATACAGAGACGAGATCAAGAACAAAGAGAAACACACAAGGTTCTGAAACAGGTGTGAGATAAAGTCTCAATGTAAATAATTTTAATACAAAACCCAAGTGTTAAGAGAAAAACATATATTACAATACTTAGAAGGCTAAAAATAATGGTTATAAATGGGAATAAGGAAACTAATATGGTATATATAGAAAAAGAGGAAGTACATATACAGGGCACAAAGGAAAAATTTATGAATATAAATGATGCTAAAATAGTTGAAGCAGCACAATATAAATAAGTGTAATATAAAATCCCAGGAGTTAAGAGATAATTATATATACAAAAAAAAATTACGTGCCTCACCTTAATAAGCACACATCTGAAGCGACACTTCTGAAAGGAATATTAAGAATTAAGTTTTTATTATTATTTTTTGAAGCATTTTTTTCTCAACTTCCTGTTTTCGACACTTTTTAATTTTTTATCCTTTTTTTCAACTTTTTTTTTCGCCGAAAACCGCGTCTTTAATTTTTTTTTATTATTATTATTTTTATTTCGTTTTACAATACTTTTCTTATTTATTTTTTTTTCTTATTTGGTTTTATAATACTTTTATTAACTTTACGAACATTTTTTAAGTTTTTTTTTAATTTTGTCAAAAATGTTTGTTCTTTTTTACATAAAGCATTTTTTTCTTCCGTCTTTTGTCATCCCCGACCTCATAGCTGTACTCCTTCGTCTTTTTTTTGCCTAAAACCGCGTTTCTCTTTCTACTATTTTTTGTCTTTTTTCATTTTATAATACTTTTATTATTAACCTTCGGAACATTTTTTTCCACTTTCTCAAAAATGTTTGTTTTTTTCATAAAGTATTTTTTTCTTTCGATTTTTTGCCATCCCCGACCTCGTAGCTGAACTCCGCCGAAAATCGCGTTTATCTAACTTTTTTTTACTATTATTTTTCTCTTTATTTCGTTTTATAATACTTTTATTAACTTTCCGAACAATCATTTTAATTTTTTTTTCTTTCTTCATTTTATAATACTTTTATTATTAACCTTCGAAACTTTTTTCAATTTTTTTCCACTTTCTCAAAAATGTTTGTTTCTTTTCATGAAGCATTTTTCTCCTCCCATTTTTTGCCATCCCCGACCTCGTAGCTGAACTCCGCCGAAAAACGCGTTTCTTTTTATTTCGTTTTATAATACTTTTATTAACCTTCCGAACAATTTTTTACGTTTTTTCAATATTTTTCCATTTTCTCGAAAAATGTTGGGTATCTGGCGAGGTAAGGGGTGGGAGTATAATCCCCCCCCCCCACCGTGAAACGGGATCAACAGTGGTAGCTGGGCAACTTTCTCCGAAACATCCCCCCTTAATATTTATACCTTGGAATTGATTGCCTTTGGCTCCACAAATGATTAAACTTGGTTTGAATTGGTATAGAGCCTCTTCGGCCCAGGCTCCAGGATGTAAACTGCTAATAATTTGCAATTTACATCCTGGAGCCTGGGCCGAAGAGGCTCTACCAATTCAAACCAAGGCAATCAATTCCAAGGTAAAAAATGAATCCTCCACAACAATATAGAACATATCTACATCACCCTTAAATTAGAACCTCAGTCCGCACCATATGATCAATGCAATGGTAGCCCCCATGAGGCGCACCTACCATCAAAATTTCGACCCCGTAGCTCTTCCCGTTCTCCCAAAATTAATTATTTTAGTTTTTTCTTCTCCCTCCTCTCCAGGCCGAACGGGAGGAGGTACGGGGTTCAGTTTTCGTCCAGGATTCTCATTTACCCCGGCTAAATTTCCTGAAAATTTCAACTTTCTAGCTGTACTGAAACATGCTTAATTATAGGGGCGTTTCACTTTGATAACCGTCTCAACTTTTATAAGCGTTTCACTTTGATAAGCATTTAATTTTTTCTGACTTTACCCTCGCTAAACAAGTCAATCACTTCAATAAAACCAACGATTATCATATCCGTTTAAATAAAATGTAATATTAAAAAAATGCGTGGATTTGCAGAAAAGAATAGAAATAATTTAATATAAGATAATAAAATAAGAACGAGTACATAATTTTAAGTAAATATATCAGTTTAAAACAAAGTTTATTAGAACAATATTGAAAAAGCATTATCATTACTGAAAAAAATAAGTACAATAATAAGCTATCGAGAAGACAGGAAATTCAAATATAAAGGAAGAGTAAGAGTGAGTTATCAATTTAAAGTAAACATGCTTGCTTGGTAGCTAGTTTAAGAAGACTGTAATCATTATTAGCACAACGAAAATGCATGAACGAACAAAGAGGAAAAAAAATGAAATTAACAGAAACAGTGAATTAACAATTTTAAGAAAAATAATTTCAGTTTGGTGCAAATTTGTTAGATGATGTGTGTTCAGTAGCTATCTTTGCAGACATATTTAAAATGCTTAAAAGTGTAAAAAATAAGTGAAAAATTGAAATGCATAAGTAATAATATAACGTCGTTACTACTTCAGGAAGGTTCCAATGTTGAAGGTGCGGTGCTACCGTTTTCGGATCATCCAAGACACGAGCCGTATTATCACGAAATTTAATTTCGGTCTTCACGACCTATTATCAGATTCAGAGCTCTTGAATCGTATGAAATATCCAGCGGTTATCCAGTTGATGTAAATAAGACTAATGAAACCATAATCTGCGAAAACTCTTCCACCATAATCGTAAACCTCATCCCAATTTTAACGCCGCCGAAGTTTTTTACTAAGGTGTTTCCTACGGGGTTATAAGCTTTGAAAAGCCCGGAAAGCTACTGGAAGATATCGACATACAGATAGCGGACTGGCTGAAATATTGACTGGCAAATCAGATTTTTATCGGTGTTTGGTTTTGGTTTGGGGGGCGATTCTAAGTTCGGGAAAAGATTTAGACGTTGAATTTACGATAGGTATAAAGTTTTGTGGAGGTTAATCTGGTGAAAGAAATTTATTATAACGTGATAAAAATTTATTTCTGCTTTGCAAGCAGTAGGTATATAAAATAAAGGAAAAACCGAAATTTTTAATTATTGAAAAATTCAAGGAAATTTTTATTCTTCACCAGATGCACAGAACAATCCATAAAGGTTTTCATATGTTTGTAGATCCAGTCTGGTTTTCATGTCGGATCTAATTTGGAAGTATCAGAATCAATATATTGTTTCAATATTAAAAATACCTTGGATATTGCGGGGATTGAACCCGAATCCTCTTGGTTGGATGGAGAATCTAATAGTTACAGGTCCATCGAAGAATGTATTGTATTTGATTGAATTAACTTTATAATGAGGGTGAAGAATTCTTGCCACATGTCTGGGCCCATTGTGCACCCACTCAGATTTCAATTCAATGAGGCAGCAATGCCTCCTTAGTGAAGACGCACAAATTCCTTAGTTGAATGTCCTCTAGGTTCCTAAGTGCATTTCTCTTACCCTGGAGAATCGGCGAGAATATGAGGGGGTGATTCTTCGTCCTGCAAGCACTTCCAGATCTTCTACAATCAGTAGCGGGTACCAAAGCCTATTCAAACAACAGTACCCTGTGAGGAGACTTGTCACCAGCCTTATGTTGCCTTCTCTTCAGAGCCAAAAAAGCCTTCACCCCATAAAGCGTTTGGTCACCCAAGAGTAACCCAATCTGCCTCATTCCTGGAATAATCCCCCATAGATACTTGACCTCCACATCCATTGCATTCCCTAGGATGACGACGGCCTATAGGATATGCCTGTCAGAGGCTCAGACTGAAGAGTCGGTAGATCAGCTCTTCTTCTTCTTCGTTTAGCTCTACAACTCAGGGTGGTCTTGGCTGAGTGCACTATTTGCTTCCATCTTGCACGGTCCTCCATTAAAAGCGGATCGAACGGTATATCCATCGCTGATAGGTCTGCTTTGATGTTGTCCCTCCATCGCCTACGTGGTCTTCCTGGAGGCCGCTTTCCTGTTGGCACTTTTTTTCAGACCAGTTTAACCAGTCTGTCATTTGGGAGTATGTGCACATGACCCATCCATCTGAGGCGCTGGGACTTTATTTCTTGTACAGTATCGGTGTCGTTGTAAATTGCTTTTATTTCACCGTTCGTCTTGATGCGGTATTGGTTTGTACTCCGATCAAAGGACGGACCAAAAATCTTCCTTAACACCTTCCACTCAAATCTTCTGAGCTTTTCTTCATTGGCTTTAGTCATAGTCCATGTCTCACATCCATATGTGAGTACCGGTCTTATGACTGTTTTGTATGTTTTGATCCTGGAAGCCCTTGTCAGGGATTTTGACTTGAATAGGTTATTTAAGGAATACATACATCTGTTGGCTGACTGTATTCTTCCCTTTATTATCTCCTCCGTGATATCGTTGTCTTCAGTGATCGTTGCCCCCAAGTATTTAAAACGGTCTACTCTTTCGAAGTTGTAGGTAGCAATTGTTACGTCTTGTCCTATTCTATCTATCCGTGTATGTCTATTTATGCATAGGTATTTTGTCTTTTCTTCATTTACTTTTAGTGCCATTTTACTAGAATTTCTATTTTATTAAATATTTCCTTTACTGTTGTTACTGAGTTTCCGAACAGATCAATATCATCTGCGTATGCTAGCATTAACTTAGATCCTCTGCTTGACAGGAGTTTTGTTTTGACATGTGCCGCTCTGGCCGCCTTTTCTAGGATGATGTTGAATAGAAGGGGTGATAGGGCATCTCCTCATATAAGGCCACTATGCACTGACCACTTTGATAAGTTTTCTGGGTATTGACAGTTCTGACATTGCGTTCCACAATTTATCCCTTCTAGCGCTATCATAAGCCTGTCGGAAGTCAATGAAAAGATTATGCACGACTTTATTGAATTCCCATCTCTTTTCTATTAGTTGTCGTAGAGTGAAAAGCTGATCGACTATGTACCTATTTTTCCTAAAACCCGCCTGATATTCTCCTATAAATGCTTCAACGAAAGGCGTTAGTCTTTTTAAAAGGATATTCCATAGAACTTTATAGGAGGTATTAAGTAAAGAAATGCCTCTATAGTTTGAGCACTTTGTTCTGTCTCCTTTTTTATGAATAGAGACTATTATGCTTTCTTGCCATTTCTTCGGTATCTTCTCTTGTTTCCTTCCATATGAGTAGGATGAGAATATATAAGCTCATCCTACTCATATGGAAACGTAGAGACGTTCCGCCATATTTAAGGAGCTCTGCAGGTATATTGTCCGAGCCTGGTGCCTTTAAGTTTTTCAGTTTCGTAAGTGTTTCTATTGTTTCCTACAGTGACGGTTCTTCTACTGGCAAGCCTGCGGTTTGACAGATATCCTCTGCAGGACATTCTTCATGATCTGCATTGAGTGGATTATCTATTTAAATATTCTTTCCACGCTTTAAATAGTTCCGCCTCGTCTACTACTAGGTCTCCATTTTTTTTTTCAATCTGCTTATTGAATTGGGCCTGAAACCTCTCTTGTCGTTTGCTATTGTCTTGAAAAACTCGCTGGTGTTTGATCCAAGCGGATTCCTTCTCATATTTTGGATGTAGAGGTAGATCAGCTCAGACAAATGTAAATATTCTTCCCTCTGGAAGCTCGTAACCCCTTCTCATAACCGCACATGAGGATCACAAATATTTCGGTCCGGAACTCGGTTGCATAAATCCTAAACAAGTTTTGTTCCTGTTGTCTCACCATACACAACCGCTCCGCTACCACTATCCATCTTGGAGCCCTCTGTGGACTCGGATTCGGATTCCATTAGCTAGACGCGGGTTGCGATCCACCCCCAAACACTCATTTCTTAATGGGTATATGGATCTAGTTGGTATGTTGTCCGCCCTCATTAAGAGTTCTGGAAATTCATCAGCCGTGCACCTCCATAGTTTTATGTATCCCCTCGGGCAATCATTGTCCTTTAGATAACCGTGAAGTTTTAGTCTGCATACAGACCTCAAGGCCTCTTAATCCAAGAAAAGGTGGAAGGACGATAAACTAATTAGTCTTTTAAGAGCCCGGGTGGGTTAGTTCATAGCATCTGCAATTCCCACGCAAGCCAATATCTGATGTTATTTTCGTGTAAATATACGAAGTAGAGATAAATGGTCGGTTCCAGTCCTTCCCGGGGGGTTTCATTTCGAAATCTATAACATCAGCCACGTGAGCTGTGTCATTTACAATAACGTCATCAGCATATGTCAAAAACAGCTGAATTGAGAACTGGCTAGGAATACACAATCAAGAATTAGATGACGTAGACTACGTTATCGATCATGAATCAGGTGAGTAGTTTTATCTCGCTGATGACTGGTTTCTCAAAATTTCCATGAAGCTGAAGCATTATTAATATTATTAACCAAGAGACGAACTTATGGATAAATGTTCCTTTATTACATCTTAAGGTTACACAATATGAAGTGAATGGAAAATATACTCTAATAGTCCAAGAGATTAGAGTACATTTTGCTGGACTAGACATTATTCGACGCAATGGTACTTCGAAATACCATTAAGCACTTGTCAAAGTAACATTGGGCTGAAGAAAAATGGGCCAGCAAAATGCATGTGACGTGCCAGCATTAATTTTGCATCAAATCAAGTTGAATCGTTAATATAGGGTTTTATTGACAAAATGGTGTAACTATTATTTATTATTCGCCCTAATACGTAGAAATCAAATTATTGATCCAGACGAAATCATTTATATTTGTTGTGACCTCTACCGCCCGGTCGATGAAATGTTGAGAGTGACTTGTAGTTGTCTTCTTCCGGAAATTCAAAACCGATATTGGCTAGGTTAGCTTTGGAGCAGTTTTCTGTAGCGATTTGACGTGTACCAAGCGTCCCAATTCTGGAACGTGAGTTGCCGTTTGGAAATATTTTTTTTTACATCACGAAAATTGGGATTTACTTTTGCACGCTTTTTTATTGAATGGCGGGTCGAATGGTTATTTCCTTTTAGCTAGGTCGAGTAATTAATTAAGATAGGCTTTGGTACATGGAAGTTCTGGGCTTTTCTTTTCAAAATCGCTTTGGATAAATTATTGGATATGACAGGTCATGACCACGTGACGTGTGGCTGTACCTCTATTGGTCAGTCGTAATTATTGTAGTGGGGATTTTAGAGAAAGCTCTTTTGCTTCTGGGGAGTTTCAAGTAGGTCACTCTACGCCGGTTCACCGTTTAAAGAAGTGTGGTCGGATGGAAGTTTGAGTTGATTACCTTTAGTGGTTTTTTCCAACCGACCCAGTTTTATTGTAAGTTTCAGGCCTTACCTTTGCCTTATCTTTAGTTAGTTGTTTGTTAGTGCCTGGAACTCACTCCGTAACGAGATTTAAAGCTGCTTTAGTTAGGTGATTGATCTTGCTTTTTTTGTCTCTCTTCTACGAATGCCGCCATTTTGGGACGCCGTGAGTGGAGTTTAATTGCATCCTTATTTCTTTACAGAGGCCTTCTCGTCCATCCACGAGGTAGCTGAGCGTTCCAACGATCTAGTCGAATGGCCATCCTTTACAGGTAATTTTCTTTTATTCTTTGAGTTTAAAGGTTCTTCATTCATAAGTTACATGCGGAACCTTGAATATTTTGACGTTCCACAGCGTTCGACTGACAGGGTTTCTTCTACGAGTCTTCTCAGCTCAGTCCCTTGGCCACGCCTAACTGGTCAAGCTTTCCTTCTGGTCTCTGGATTGTGACTTGCTCCGGATACAGCTAGAGTCCTTCTTCATCCGAGGAAGTGTATGGTTTTTTTCCTTCCGGAAAACCTTCGATAGGAAGCCATCATCTGATTGTAAGATACCTTACCCTTGTTATTATTTTTCATTTCTCTCTATTTTCTCTATATGTAGGTATATATTCGCTTAACCGTAATTCTCTTTGCTCTGGTTAATAAACCCGAAATCTAACTTAGTTTATCTTATTAATGAAGATACGTTAAAACCGTAATTTTCTTTGCTCAAGATCTAAGCTTTAACTTATTCTATTTTTGCCAATTAAGATAATTCTCTTTGCTCCGATTATTAGATTAAAATTTAAAATCTAACTTATTCTCTTCTTGTAAATTAAGATAATTTGCTTTGCTCCGATAATAAATCAAAATCTAAGATTTAACTTACTTTATGCTTGTCACTTAATACAATTTTAACTAGCCGAGACAGGCTCATAGTTTAATTAGATAATTAGGAAAAGAAACCAGGTACAAGTTTATGGAATTTAGCCAATTCCGTCTAATATAAAATAGGCCCAAGTTTGAATGGTGCCCTGAAATGTAATTGATTTTACGTAACGTGGAATAGGGACGATTTTAGAGATCAAATAATTTATGTACTGCTCAGTCGCGTCAAACTACATATTTTCCATGCGCTTGAATATCGAATTTAGGTACCTGTAATAGGAAGCACTCGTGGTATTACTTATCGCCGGATTCAGCGTTGTATGTATTTATTTTTGGTATAGTTTTAAACCTCTAAGAAGAGTGCCTTTATGGTCAAAATAGAGATGTTGTTAATAATTTATTGACCTCGACAACGCTTAATCTTCCGAGTTGATCTCTAATTTGCCGTTCAAAGCATTATTTATTATTGATGCACCTAGTTATAGCTATTATATAAGTAGTTTGTAGAGCGGCACATGTGACAAATCATGATTTGAGCCACACTAGTAAACAATTGATTGAAGGCCTTTTATTTATGTTACTTGAATCTCAGCATATGGAATGATCTTTAAAGGGCGTAAGTTTAATTTTTTATTATTTTTTCCCTAACGCTGGTTATATTGCATATTATTTCTCTTTGAACTTCGTTTAAGATCACCATAAGGTAATCATTTCGGGCATTTGTTTGAGCAAAATAATTTAGATACTATTTGTGGTTTTCTTATCTATCAAGTAACTGAGTAAAATTTCTAGTTCGTAGCATAATAGTCGTATTATTAAGCGAAAGCGGTATAGAGTACTGAACACAATTTAGTACATTCTCTTTTCCATTTAACTGGACAATTTATCCCTTTATTTTTTTTCAACTGGATTTATTAAGTAATAAACCAACTTTCTATTTACCGAATAATACTGACTTTCATAATTAAATTAATACTTGGTTGTTTATTTTATTTTTCAATTGTTGGTACTGAATAATTCTGACATTCAAATCAACTTAATTTTGAATTTATTTCAATAATTTTCTTTTGGTTGTTGCGAAGCTTAGGCTAAAACGAGTTCCATACTTTAGCTTTGGGGTATTTCTTGCTTGTGCCATCTACAAGTTCGTGGCGCCTTATAAATTAACCCACCCCTACTCTCTAGCATTAGAGCTAGGGCCTATTTGTACGCTTTGACGACAACCGGTTCTAGCTTACGCATCAATAATTGTAAATTCACTCAATTTCAATTTTATTTTTTTTTTATTTGATATTATTCACTCTCGGTCCCTTCTAAGCTGAGGTGAAGGTTTTGCGCCAATTAGAAGAAAAGGAAAAAGCGTTACATGCATTCAAATTTCTTGCCCTATTTTTTGCCTTCACTTTCCACTGCATAGTCTAAAAAGTTAAGCGTTAAAATTTCTTAACGTTCATTATAACATAGAAGCTTGAATTTTCCTGACCAATTTTTTTTTCCGCGCACATATAGGTCGATTGAAATAAATAGATTTTTTCTTCAAACGTCAGTAAATCCGTCATTACTCGACTGTGTAGGCGGCCGTGAAGTTTCGTTTTTCCTCCGCCGGAGCTTTACTTTTCACTTTTCCGCCGGCGGAGGTAAAAGTGTTGTCATAGCAACATAGATACAATACAAACAAACATCAAAATAAGCGTCAACAACTCAAGAGTTATTAAACTAAAATTTGTATTTATCACTCAATTTGTGACTGCATTTCTAAAAATCACTAATTTAGGAACAAATTGGTTATTATTTAATCGAACTTACTCAATAACTGCTTATCAATACGGAATTAAAGCGCAATCGGAGACGTAATCTGATAAAATAATTATTGTTGACAGTGTCCACTGACAGCTTTATGTTACAAATTCACCGACACCAGTCTAAGCAAGGCCACCTACGACCGTGGTCTAAGCCGCCTTGCGAACTCATTTATCTTTAATAATAATTAGATATTATTACTATTAAAAATAGATGTTTTTGCATTAATTTGTCGACATTTGAAGAAAAAACAGCATATTTTATGTGGAGGAAAAGTTACTTTTCATGGCTTGCTCTCTATTACCAGCCTCACTCCGTTCGGCTGTTAAACACGAGCGCGCCATGAAAAGTATCACTTTTCCTCCATATAAAATAATATACTATTATCTAACGAGATACGCAAATGAGAGATACATTTCTCATATCTATATACTCAGTATAAAATAAATACGTTCTGAGGAAGTGAAAGGCAGCCGAATTGAATAACATCAAACAAAACAACGTATGAAATTCAAGCGGGAGACATTGTTTTCGCAAGGGTGAGACGAAAATTCTTTGTTGTGTAAAATTTCGCCTGGGAAACGAAAATGACAGATAATTTACTAAATTCAGCGTTGAGAGTGTATAATGTCATCATTTGGGAGAAATTGTTATTTTAGACCCTCCAGGCGAACGCCTTCCTTTCTTTCTCAGAGAGTGTTTACGAAAACAACCTCGTGCTTACGCTATTTTATTTACTCATTTGGTTTATTTTGCGTAGGATGCGAAAATTCCGTCTGTTTATGTTTTAAGACAGTCCGTTGTATTATGTTTTCTTCTTCTCTCCAATTATCCAGAAATAATTGAACGTTGTAAAAGGAATGTACGAGTTTTCATCCAATTATATTTAGGTACGCATTTTTTTTTAATTTGAATTCCTTTTACTGCTTTGGTGGCGTTTGCTGTCTATAAAACGTAGAAGAATATAAGAAAATATTATTTTGCTACGCCACTGGTTGTCAGTGTTGCCAGTGTTGCTAGATGTTCAATTTTATCTTTAGTATATTGAACGAGACCTTTTTATTGGTTTTTTTGGTGTTTCGCTTCAAATAAATGATTTAATATTTTATTTGCTGTGGCTTATTGAAAGGCTTCTAATGTAAGCTAAGGAAACTTATTTCTTCATAAATTTTATGTTCTAAATTCGGTGAAAGTTTTATTATCGTAAAAGAAACCCATTCTGCATTAAAATAGCCAAGGGTTCTAAAAATCGAAAGAGCGATGCTTGAACTAAAAAAAAATGTGTGTGTAGGTGTGCCTACGAAACCTTTTCATAGGCCCAACTTTGCCCACGTCCCACACTTAAGGCGTGAAATATGGGTATTATGCTTGAGCATTATCTCTTCTCGTAAAAGGGATTATTAAGTTATCCTAGGTCCTAGATGTTTTATATATGATATTCTTTATTTTACAGAATAATGGCGTATATAAAACTATGGAATACATGTATATATTAAGTGGTAGAGTACGGAGATGTTCGTAAAAAAATAATTTTCCGTTTATTCTGACATGAATGAAGTGAAAACATTTAATATATTTTTCAGCTTTCCACACACGCATTTAAAACTCGAAACATGTTTTTAAATAAATTGCTTTCTGATATATTATGCAAAAGTTCAAATAAATATCGCCAAAATGTATTTCTGAAGTGACAAATTCTTTTGCCGCGTTCAGCATACTGCCACTGCCACTGTTTCATTCTTATTTTCCTCGAAAACGCCAGCAAGTGAATATTTGGAAATTTGGCAAGTTTTCAAGCAATAAATGGTAAAGGCGGATATTTCAATGAAAGTCTTTTATACCAGCCTGATCCACTGCCCCTGTTTGGCGTATGGATTAAGTAGAGCAGCATCAAAAATTAATTTGATTATGTTAACACTAATATTGAACGGAAAAAGGATATATTCTGTCCAGTATTACAAGTAAAAATTCTCTAATAATCCTGTACCCCCTCACCCAATTGTTACAACGTAAGGAACGTGGCTAGAAGCTTCAGGATTTTATGCAGGGTACTGCGACGAATTTTGCGAGGTGGTTAACGAACTTGACGAAGATGCGGCAATTAGAATTAGCTAAATTTATAGAACCAATAAGCAAAATATCTGACTGATTTTTATTAAAAACTAGTTTTTAAAGCTGACAATATACATTATTTAACTAGAGGAAATCCAGTCTATTGATTTAGTTAGGAAATGCAAATTCGAGCAGTGTCTAACTAAGTTACTATATTTTTAGGGATACCACGCTGTAGAACTCCTTTTATTTATTGAATAAATATCCAGGTAACTGTAGAGTTTTGTATTAATTATAGCAAGTAATATACAAGATAGTAACGCGACATAATGTATACCTTTATAATCTACGTACGCATATCATTGCGTTACTCAGCCTTCTCTCTACTGGGTTGGTGTAGGTTCGTATTATTAATATAATGTTACAATACCAATACCAATTCAGTAATTTTGTCTTGGCCTTGTCACCCGCGTCGAGTATCTCGTTCATTGCTCGCTAATATTACGTGTAGTAGGTAATGTAAATAACCTTCGCCTAGACCTCGAAATATTCGGGTTGCCGTCACGATCTAATTTATGAAATACCGAGTGTTTTTCTGATACACTACAATCTCTCGGTTTTAACTTTCTTATTTTACGGGCTGTTGATGTCATTCTTTTTCATAAAATCTAATTTAAATACTCTAAATCCAGTTCTAAAAAATATTCCGTCGCGAAAAGCCGGGCAAACGGTTCTTGCATTTTCTCGCGCGGTACCGGTAGAACGCCGCGCGACTAGCCGTGAATCGTGCGCGCGAGGTCTCCACTTAACGGCCAGCTGTGACGCGATCCCCGCCACGCGCCGAGTAAACAAAACATCGTGCTGAACCGGCAGACGGCAGAATCCACCCGGGTTCTCGAAGCAGCAGCCGAGCCGATCAGCCGGCCAGGCCACTCCTCCTACAGGCCGCCGCCATGAAGACCGCCATCGTCGCCGCCTGTCTTGTCTGCCATCGCTGCTACTGCATAGGTTTTGTAGGTAACACTCTCTCTCTCACTCACATTACGCGATCTTTTCGAGTCTGGTGCTAGGTCCGTTCTGACTAGCCTCATCTCTACTCTGTTTATCTCTCTCTTACCTCTGGGGTTGGCGCTAGATCCGTTACGGTCAACCAGAGCTGGGCAAAATACTTTTGAAAAATATTTAAATACTAAATACTTTCTAAAAATTTAAAGTATTTAAATAATAAATACTTTTTACAAAAGAATAAGCAAATACTAAATACTAAAAATATTTAAATACTTTTAGAAGGCAAATACATTATTTCAATATTTTGGAAAGTATTTAAATACCTGGTAGATATTTAAATACTTCTTAAATATTTAAATACTTTTGGCTAGTAAAATACTCTGACAGGTGACAGGTATGTTAAATTATATATTTTATTAATACGAATAGGAATACTAGAAAAATAAACAAACTAAAATACAATATACTTATACAATACAGAAAACGGAATGCGCTTGAATAAAAAACTTCGTAACAAAAAAGAAGGAACAAACATTATAAAAGCATAAGGTTTCAAAAAGTAATATTTTAACTAAAAATTCTACTCAAAGAACATGATTTATACTACTACTATACTATTATATGCCTTCATAAGCACTATATTTTCAAAGTTTGGGTAGCATCAGGAAACATTCTTTCTACAGTTTTTATTTTTTTATTAGTTAGTTTTTTTGGCATGCCTTGGGTTAGTTTGGATTAGTTTTTGCTGGTTGTGCCCCGTGGCGAGCGGAGAGCATTGCACGAACAGAAATGCGTAAGTGAAAAAACGTAAACAATATTGACGGGCTAGTGTAACACACGTGCTTTTCTAGCCAATCATGCGACGTTATTTAACTGGGGTTCTGTAAACTAGCGTCTCGCCGCTGTGGGGAGTGTGCTCCCGAACTCCGCTCGTCAATGTTGTTTACATTTTTGAACTTTTACATTTTCACTTCGTACAATGCCCTCCGCTCGCTGCGAGGAGCAACTAACAAAAACTAACCCAAGACATGCCAAAAAACTAGCTAGTCCAATAAAAAAAATTGCAAAGACCGGGCGTCGAACCAATTACTTTCCCTTTTACAGACGCGAGCTTCGCCACCTGAGCCAAATTCACATTCCTGTTTTGCTCGATAAGTTTTATACAAACGCGTGAAGTAAAAAAATGTGTAAACAGATCAGGCTCCCCACAACGGCGAGACGCTAGTGTTCTGTAACGCGGAGTCATCCTAAATACGCAAACGGATATGCACGCGTGGCGCGTGGAAAGCGATCGACAATTTGACGAGTTAAAACCTGCGGAACATAATATTGGCAAAACAAACAGTACTTTTGGAAGGAGTTAAGTACTTCACAAATATTTAAATATTTGTAGTAGAAGTTCAATACTTCAAAAGTATTTGAATACTTTCGAAAAGTATTTAATTACTAAATACTTCAAAATATACTTACCTGTGTAAATACAAATATCAGTTTAAGTAAAGTATTTAAATACAAAGTATTTAAATACTTAGAAGTATTTAAATACTAGTAAGTATTTACAAATTCAAATACTGCCCAGCTCTGCGGTCAACCCTACTTTCTCCCTCTTTCCGAGACTCGTACTAGGTGCGGTCCGACCACTCTCATCTGTACTATCTCCCTCTCTTACTTCAAGGATGGGCGCTAGGTCTATTCCGGCCAATCCTTCTTTCTCTCTCTCAACTTCTAGAGCTGGTGCTAGGTCCATTCCGACCAGCTCTGCTACTTTCTCTGTTTCTCTTTCCGAGACTGATGCTAGGTCCTTTCCGAGCAGTCTCGTCTTTAATTTCTCTCTATCACTCACACAAAACCTGCCTACCTCTGCTCCTTAACTTGCCTACCGCCACCACGAAGGTGTAAAATCGTAGTAGCGAAGTACGAAAGGAATGCAGTGAAGTATTCGCGCACGCGCATTACGGGAATTGTATATCATCCATGCGGGAAGCCTCGCCAGGTCAACTACCGTCGTCTTACTGTATCCATTGTACCGTCATCATCCTACAATATCATTAGCATTCGATCCTTACCGCTATCGTTTCATGTCTCCGCAGATCTTTTCTTGATCAGGCCGCAGGTATCCACAACCGTCAGGAGAAGCTATTTTGCACCGCTGTTGGACAATTTAGAAGGCGAGATTCTGGTGATTGCACCCGCGAATACCGTAGTCAGGGTAGTTTCGTCGTTGCTGTACCGTTTCTTACCGTTTAATACCGCGGCGTTAATCATATTCTATATTCATATGTTCCTGGCGTTACTTTTCGCATACCATACCCCCCGCTCTGGTCATATTGTCGTAGTACTCTAGTTAAGGATAGCATCATTCATGATAATACTTTCGTTATTTTTTAGTCAATACATTAGGCCAGCACAGATTTCATTTCATGTCATCAGGACATGAATAAACCATGATTTGTGTTTCAAATTGGTAATAGAGGTGCTGTATTAGGTTTGTTTTTGAAATTGTTTGTTTTCTTTCTAATTCCCTATGCTGCTAATCTGTATTCTAGCATTATACGTGATATCTGCAATTTTTGAAAAGTTCGCTCTAAAATGCCATAACTGTCAAAAAATAAAACAATTTCTGGACACCTAACTTTTGAAGATCTTTACAATATCTTGACATTGGAGAAAATAGGAAATTGGCCAGTATTTTCGAAAAATGGGTCACTTTGGGTCGTTCTGAGGCAACATTTCTACAGGGAATTTCTAGGAGAAAAACTTTATGTTTTCAAAAGGTCAGGAAATGAACTTTAAAATTTATGGAAACTTCGATTTCCAGATAAAAAAAAATTAATTGTTGTTCCCTTAGCACTGCTTATAGATCAGTGCTTCACGCATAGTGTTTTTCCACATGTTATTAAAGTTGTGGTTCCACTATCTAAGAAAGTCAATCAGGACACTCCCGACAGCTATCGCTCAATATCTCTTCTTCCTGTGGTAGCCCAGGTCATGGAGAAATGCATGTCAGCGCTTATTACCAGTTTTTTGAAAATAATGGTATTTTTAGTAGTTGCTAGTTTGGTTTTAGGCAAAATAGGAATGCTTTCTTGGGGGTATATTGGACACTTTTCATAACTATCAGTACAGCACGGTCTTGTTTTGTGATGTAAGTAAGGCCTTCGACTGTGTAGATCATGGAATCTCCTGGGAGAAGATGAAATGTTACAACTTTTGCTCAAATAGTATTAACCTTCTAAAATCATACCTTGAGGGTAGGCCTCAGTGTGCGCGTTATGCTGGTGGGACGTCGGCAGGGGCAGAAATAAGTATTGAGTTACCTAGGCCTCGATTTTGGTGCCCATACAGTTTCTAATCTACATAAATGATTTACCACTTATAGACCAACAGTTAAACTACACTTTTTTGCCGATGATACGACAGTGTCTGTATGTGCTGATACATTAGAGGCTTCCCTAGAGGGTTCTGTGGTTGCACAGGAGTTGACCCAAGACTGGTTTAACTCTAATAGACTTCTTCTAAATATTAAGAAAACAACAAGGATGGTCTTTTCCTCCACCAAATAAATTTCAATACAAGTAGTGTCAGATTTCTTGGGGTGTCTGTTGACCCTAAGCTGCAACGGAGCATGCATATTAACATGGTGGCTGCAAGGCTAGCTAGTGATCTTTTTCTCCTTAGAAATCTGACTGACAAGGTGTTACAACAGGTATTAAGAACAGCTTACTTTGCAACTTTCCATGCTCATTTTGCGTATGCCACCATTGAAGAGAAGGGTGGTGAGGGTGTTGAGGGATTTGGGATACAGGGAGGACTGTGGGTGTCTGTCAGGAATCTGGGGTTACTGACCGTTCCTTCTGTTTACATTCTGGAGAACCTGCTCTATG
This sequence comes from Pissodes strobi, assembly GCA_016904865.1. Lineage (NCBI taxonomy): Eukaryota > Metazoa > Arthropoda > Insecta > Coleoptera > Curculionidae > Pissodes > Pissodes strobi. Next base: position 2,388 of record MU184108.1, on the reverse strand, counting down.
ATAGGAAAAATCCTAATATCTTTGTAACGCACCGAGTTGTGCATGAGTATAAAATGCTTTGGTGCATATCTTTTGGCGTTTGGGGAAATGACACGATGGTCCGGGCTATTGGGCTATTAAGTTTTTAAACAGACTTCCAGCTGGGATTAGAGGCTTGCCACTCTTAACTGTTAAAAAACAATTAAACAGATTTTAATTGAAAATTGTTTTTATTCCTTTGAGAGAAATTTCTTCAGTTTGATTTTAATGTGTAGTGTGTACACGAATTTATTGATTTTAATTTATATATTTATGCTTAAATCCAAGTATTTTACTTTTAATGTTTTGGGTCGAGTGACTGTTCATTGCTAGTTCAATATGCCTAGATTTTATAATTACATAGACTTATGTAAGTTGCATTTTGTGACAATGGCGTAAATAAATTTTGATTTTGATTTTGGTTTTTCTTTTTTTTTCTCGGAAAATATTTTTTTAGAAAAAAACCGATTTCACTAAACTATATTAGAAGCCAGTTTGGAAATGATGATATCTTTGAGCAGAACGTACCAAAAAATTACATCGGTCCGATTGAAATTGTAAATTTGTAATTTTTTTTGATTTTCAAATTTAAAATGTAATTTAAGCGTATGTGTCGGCCAACGCATAGCTATTTTCAAGAAATCATTTCCAGATTCGTACATCCAGTAATCTCTGCTACAAAAAAAGGTTAATAGCAATGTTCCCTACGATATCGAGAAATACGAGAAAATCGAGGTTAAATTGAAACATGCAGAAAATCTTTTGATGCATTATGGCAAACTTGAAAGAATACGCCTTTCAATATATTGACATGACTTTCAGGTAAAAATATGTAGATTTATACTTTCAATGTCCTAAAATCTTATTGAAGCTGGAAAATGGGTAAGGATCAGGAATGTGGACATAGGTTTATTTGCCTGAAATCTAATTTAAAATTATTTGAAGGAGAAAATGGACCAGGATCGGAGAATTTGGACATCCTTCAAGCGATAACTTTAATTTTATGGGAGATTCCGAGGTAAAATTTTATTTTAAACATCGAAGTTGTGGCAGGAAATTTCAATAAAATACTTGTATTTCATAATATTAAGCTCGCATTGTTGAACTTTTCACTCCTGTCGTGTGGTCTTAGGCACATACCGATTTTTACTAAATCGTTATCCACTTGTACCTATCAGAGTATGAGAAATATTTTAAATAAAATATTTAATATCGTGGAAATGACGTAAATCGATGCAGTCGATGCTTCTACATAAGTTACTTAATTTCAATTTCATTGCAACTGACTCAAAAAATCAGTACTAAGTATATTGGTTGCTTACTAATGCCTTTATCGCTCCCTAACTTTCCCTTCCTTAATTATTAACAGTTCCAATTAGTATGGTAATCACAAATATCTCATAATCGAGATCACTTTTCGTAATAAACGTCGGTCGTCTTTATAAACTAATTGTGTCATCTCGGGGTTGCGCTCATTTTAATAACGTGTAAATTCGGTCGAGAAAATTCATTTTCCAACTACTGGGATTAAGTTGGATTTCGCAAGTTTTCCGAAAATTAGGTCAATTCTGCACAACGAAAAGGCTACACAATTATAACGAACAACGGGTATTCGGTAGGGCTTAAGATGCATGAATATGATTTGAAATTCCGTTTGTGTGTAACAATATTATGTTGTCAGTAGTCAGGTCCTTTGTCTTGTGAGCTCCGAGGTCTTGGCGTCTTCAATTTAATTTTACTACCATTTCGCAGCAACTTGGAAGGTCATAGGTTTCCTGTTTTCATATAATAGTCTCGCTAAATAGAATATAGTAGCGCTGACAGGGAATTTATAATGTATTGTGTCTCGTATAATGCATACTTTAAATTTGATCAAAGTATGATAAAATGCCGGAAAGATGTATGTTAGGAGTCAAATATAGAAAGCATTTATAACTGTATTTTTGACTGCAGCGTTATCTTCTCCCATCGTCAAGCTGCCTAACTCATCCAACCATATTATTGCTGAATAGCTTCGTAATAGTCATAGAAAATCAGGATATCCTTCTACTGCCTGCTCCTTTTTTTCCTAAAATCTTCACTTGCATAAACTTCTGAAGCAGATGATATTTCTTCATGATAAATATGATCAAAGGTATTGACGATTGCTTGCTTAAATGCAATTAATATTTCCTTGTTCCATTTCATTCTATGAAGAATTTCGACATTGGTGGTTCGAGCCGTCCATAAGGCTCCAGCATCCTAAAATACACCTACATCTTGAAAGCCTATAAAAAGAGGTTAACGTCCATGTCTCTGATACCATACCATAAGACTGAGAACGCATAGAAGCGTAGAAATCGCATTTTCGTCTCCCTGATCAGACTATGA
>MU184107.1:118867-159900 GCA_016904865.1 Pissodes strobi | reverse complement strand
TAAAAGGCTCCTCGGTCTTGTTTACAGAGTTGCTTACTGCTGGCAATTTGGAAATATTTAAGGAAGCAAGAAGTCATTTCCAAAATTTGTGTTGGACAATGGGGGGTAAAGTGTTAGTTCTTTTGGATAATGTTAAGGTAGTTGTGAACTCTCCAGAAAAATTAAAGCAATTAATTGAAAAACATGCAAACAGTGGCAGTGAAAGTGACTCGGATAATTAACAGGATAATTCAGCGGGTATGTCATTTCATAATGTATGCATATCTCTGAAAACCGTTTCACTATAAATACATCGGTATATATGAGCTTACATTTCACGTATAACATGTGTTTCTTGTTTGTTGAGGGAATAATTTAATGTTTATGTTACCAGCAATTCATATTGTAACTGGTTTAAATGGCGCTTGGACGCCTATAGAAGGGCAATATAATGAATATCACAGTTTTATTGTATTATAAGTGAATTAAATTAGAACATAATATTACGATGGGTATACATGTTTATATGTATATATATAGGATATGTGTATGCATTTATTTTTATTTCCTTGGTGTGATCTGAGTTTTTTGAATCATCCACATTTAAATATAGGCCTCCTTTATTATAGGTAAATGTTTTTTTTTAATATTTTTGGTTTTGTTTTTTAATATCATATTAATTGCCTATACAAAGGATGCCATTATTATATTAGAGATTATAATATGTGTATGAACAAGCGGGTCAATTAAATTTTTTGTATTGCCATTGGCGTAAAGTTATAGGACTGACGTGATCTAGGATATATCCTGTACCTGTGCTTTTATGGACAGAACGGTCATGTGCGTTGGCCTTTTAGTTTTTTCTACCATTTAGTTTAGTTGTTAGTGTGTTAATTAGTTATTTAATATTATGGAGGAATGGATATTGGCGGAGCGGGGGCGCTTATATGCGTGCAGGGCGGGGACCTTTGAGGGGCGATGGATAATGATAGTGGTCGGCATGGGGGCATCCAGCAAAGCAACCGATTTCAAAAAACAAAAAAATAATTTATGGCTGGGCATCTGAATGTTCGGTCGCTTAAGACGGGGTTTGACGAGTTTTTGCACTATGTTGATAATTATAATTTTGACATTTTGGGGCTGTCTGAGACTTGGTTGACATCTAGTCAGAATGGTGGTATGTTTGATATCGATGGATATAATTTTATTCGTAAAGATAGGGGTGGCAGAGGTGGAGGTGTGGGCGTCTATGTTAAGAGATATATTAAACATCAACTAGTTCAACTTAATATTGCATCCGATTGTTGTGAACACCTTAGTCTAAGTTTTACTTTAAACAAAAAGAACATATTTTTTACAACGATTTACCGCCCTCCTTCTTCTAATTCAGATAATTTCGTAGATTTTTTAGAGGACATAATGAGTTTATCGGTACCATTTTATGATTATGTAATTTTCACTGGCGATTTTAACATTGACTTCTTAAAACCTTCCGCATCAAGAGCTAAACTTTTAAAATTACTAGATACGTTTGATCTAGTTCAACATATCAATGAACCCACTCGCATTAGTAATTCGTTGAATACATCTAGTAGCCTTATTGACGTTATAATTGCAAATAAAAATTTTGAAATCCAAAGGGGCTGTACCGTAAATGTTTCTGATAGAGTTTCCGATCATTGTTTGGTATACACGGTATTTAACATCATGATAAAAAGAAGTCAGCAAAAATTAATAGAATTTCGTAACTACAATAATATTGTATATACAGAATTTCAGTATGATGCTCTCCAGTTGCCATGGAACGACATATTTTATATAAAAAATATAGACGAAAAGTTAACATTATTTTCTCACAATATTTTATACTTACTTAATAAGCACGCTCCTCTAAAGCGAAAAAAGATAATAGAAAAGCCATATACACCTTGGATCACCGATAACATAAAATTACTGATTAAATTAAGGGACAAAGCGCATCACAAATATATCAAAAATAGAACTGAAACTCGATTACAATACTATCGCGATCTTAGAAACTATACTAAGCATGCCATAATTCGCGAAAAGATAGCTTACTTTAATTCAGTCTCAGCCAAAACGGGCAAGGACTTTTGGGGCTGTGCAAGACGACTAAATTTAACGCATAATTCAAATTCTGATATTCCTTCTGAACTAGCGAACCCAACAACTTTAAACGATTATTATGCTGAGTGCAGCAGCGTTACTGACACCACCTCTAATGATAGAATCTTTTTTTACAAAAATAACAAACTTGGTAATATAAATACTGAGCTTAATTTTAATTTAATTGATCAAGAAACCTTAAGTAATATTATAAATTTAATACATAGTAATGCTGCTGGTGAAGACGAAATAACAATAAGAGATTTAAAGTTGTGTTTACCATTTTGCATGAATTCTTTAATAAATATAATTAACACTTCTATCTTGAATAGTGTGTACCCTAATATATGGAAGAAGGCTATAGTAAGGCCATTACCAAAGATATCCGATCCCAAAGATCCAAAAGACTTAAGGCCCATAAGTATTTTGCCAGCGATTTCAAAAATTTTAGAAAGACATATATATAACCAACTTCTTTCGTTTACTAATTATCACAAAATAATACCTGACTGTCAGTCGGGATTTCGAAAAAATTTTAGTACGACTACTTGTCTGGTTAATCTCCTCAACGATATAAGATCTAATGAAGATAAGAAAGACATCACTTGTTTGGCCTTATTAGACTTTAGTAAAGCCTTCGATACGTTGAGTCACGATCTGCTTTTGGCCAAGTTGCACTATTTTGGCTTGTCGAATAAATCTATAAAATTTTTCAAATCATACTTTGTCAGTAGAATGCAGTGTGTGGAAGTAAGGAGTCACTCTAACAAATTAAAGTCAAATTACAGACCAGTGGTAGCAGGTGTCCCACAGGGTTCGATCTTGGGGCCGCTTTTGTTCTCCTTGTATGTTTCAGATATGTACAAGGAAATAAAATATTCAAAATTACAGCAATATGCTGATGATTCTCAAATATACATATCATTTTTACCACAAAATGCACACACTTCTCAATTGCAGATTAACAGTGACTTAAATAACATATATCGTTTTGCCATAGAGCATAACTTAAAGTTAAATGCATCAAAATCGAATATAATTTTTTTTGGAACAAGCAAAAATCAGATTGAAAACGCCTCTGAGAACTTTAGTGTTGAGATACACAATGTATCAGTACCCGTAGTTACTGAAGTAAAAAACTTGGGAATTCGTTTTGACTCACTTTTAACTTTTCAGGGGCATATTAATAGTAGACTTAAAGTTGCGTATATGCGGTTAAATAAACTGTATCAATTGAAAAAATACTTGTCACCTAAAACTAAGTATTATTTATGTAATTCCCTCATATTATCGTTATTTGATTACGGGGATATTGTCTATGGTGATTCGCTAACTTCGAGTGTTTCAAGATCTATTCAAAAACTTCAAAACACCTGCATGCGTTTTTCATTTAGTATACCCTTTAGAAATCATATCACTCCGCATCTTAATCAGCACGGAATTTTATCTATGTCAAATCGGCGTAAAGCTCATATGTTTTCATTTGTGAATAGAATTGTAAAGTCCGGACTGCCTCCGTATTTGGCATGCCTTTTTAATACATTTGAACATCCACATCATACAAGGAATATAGATTACTTTAGAGTACCGCAGCACAAAACAACAAGTTTTCAAAAGTCATTTTGCTTTGTTGCAATTCAAATGTGGAATAATTTACCGAACAATATAAAAAATAATTGTTCTTTATATAAATTTGAAAAGTATATTAGAGATAGGCTCTTGGAAAGTCAAGAGAACTACTAATATTAACATATTATTGTTCATTGCCATTTCTTATTATTGTATTGTATTGATGAAGCGGTTTAGGTTGAATGCATAATTGGGTATCATGTTATCATGAATTGTTCTGCTGGCATCCCCCTATGCTATCTGATCCAATAACATCAGATCAACTTTAAAATAAATATTGCTTTTTTGTTCCTCGGTGCATTGTCTTTCCCTGCGTGTATGTGCGTGCTTCTGCTCGGCCAATCCAGTCGGTTCTCCCCCTGGCTTACAACTTTTATAGTTAGGATCGTATTAAGTTTATTGTTATTATTTTAATTTTTTCAGGGCTGCGCCACATAGTCACATGGCAACATGTGATCTGTGTATCGGTTTTTTAATCGCGGTGCTGTCCTTATTTGTCAGTAATATTATTGAAAATGTTAATGTAGTATTGTTTATTTTTATAACTTACTGACTAATAAAAATTATTTGAATTTGAATTGAATTTGAATTTGAATGTTGGGCAGGAAGATCCAACCTATCAAGGTTTTTTGTTGGTTTTTTGTTACAACACCTGTAATGGACACAACAATCTATATTACGCTTGTACTGACCAGCTGCCAGGTGTGTTGCAGATCTATACCAAGATTTTGGTATTTTCTGATTTTCTCTTGCTCGGTTTTAAGGAGATTAATTGTCAGTGGACAAGCAATGTCTATGATGATGGCAGACTTATGTCGCTTATTGATTATCAGTAGGTCAGGACGATCATGATCCTCAGTCCTGTCGGTTAGTGCGGGTCTATCCCAATATAAAACAAAGTCGTCGGAGTCCAGGACTGGGGATGGCGTATACTGGTAGAAAGGTGGAGGGATGAGGGTCAAGCCAAATTGGATTGATAGCTGTCTGTGGATAATTTTGGCTATCTGGTTGTGTCTTCCTAGATACTCAGAATTAGATAGCATTGAGCATCCGGCAGTGATGTGCTATATCGTTTCTCCACGCTGGGCTGCACATTCTACACACGCCCAGGGTTATTATTATTATTATTACTATTATTATTATTATTTTTATTATTTTTACTACACTGCCGGAGAGATGAAAGAAATCAAAATATCTGGCTGAGTCACGATGCAAAAATGAACTGGAATGACAGATGGCAATCAAAGCAAAAGATGTAAAAATAAACCTAACTGAAACAAACAGTGACAAAAGTTCGACGTCTGATTCAAACTGCATTTAATGAAGCATGTGCAGGAGGTGGTCTCCTGAAGATTGCACAGTATATGGAGGATTAACACCGTCTCCAACTGTGATCAGTGCGAGGGTGAATCTGAATAAATTCTTAATTAAAGTCCATGCGTGCACTTTGCGAACTCTACTATTCGCTCGGTCAAGAGTACGCTTATGCAGTTTTTTTTTAATAATTTTAATTTTTTAAGTAGTTTTGCGTTTTTTTATGATCTCAGATATTACTAATAATATGAGATATCTTTGAATAAAATATTCACGTTTTTGGGTTTCTTGCTTACGTGCCGGTTGGGCGACCAAAAAAGATATAAGTAAGCATTTTGAAGCTAGTTATAATTCAATTAATAGTTTCTGCGGTAGGATCCGTGTGAAACATCGTTGAATAAAAATACTAGGGATAATTAGGACACTGCTTTTAGATGTTTCAAAATAATATAATGAGATATTTTTCTCTACATATGTTTCGGCCTGATGAGGCCTTTAACAAGAGTGGTTCTGTACTAAAATCTAAATTGTTATACCCTACTACTAAACCGCCTGACGGTATTTTGTTTTTATTACACTGGCAATTATGCAGGTGTTTAAAGAGCAGGTCATTTAGTCGTTCGCATTTAAAACGTCTATTTTTTGTGACTTTTGGATTTCCAGGTACTCTAAAAGGTTCAGCCTTTTACTTTTTGTTTCGGTGTGTAAGAATTTGACATTATTCGTATCTATAAAATGGTTATTTTCTATACAATATTTTGCTAAGCCTGTATTTTTAATATTATGTAAAATCGATTTTTTGGGTTCTTTAATCCTAATATTTAAGTTTCGACCCGTTTGTCCTACGTATAAAGCTTCACAGTTCTCACAATTTATTTTGTAAACACCAGATTTAGATTGTTTGTCAATTTTGTCTTTATTGTTTATTTGTCTTCTCCCTAGATTATTCTTATTAACCTGAATTGTTTTACAGCCAAATTTATTTAATTTTTTTGAAACTTTATCCGTAATTTTCGGAATATAATTGATAAATTTAACCGGCTCCTTTTCTAATTTTAATGTAGGGTTATAAAATTGTTTAGTTAAAATGTTTTTCTATTTTTTCTTTGTTAATTTGTCATCAAAGCGATCTTATCGATTAAGATATAGGTAGTAAGCGATAGGTGTGACAAAAAGCTTAGTCGCTTACTACCATATTGAACAATCTAATTATCAAATTATTACCAAAGCAATTATACAAAATTGGTAAAACTTTTGACATATTTTCGAGATTTATTACTGTTTAATGGAAAGTCCTTAAGAGCTTTCCTTTAAAAAAATAAAGGTATACAAATGATTTTCCATAAAACCTCATTTCAAATTTTGTAATTTTTCGTTATTTGTATAATGATTAAATTTGCTATATTTAAATACAAAATCAAAAGCAAAACGAAGAGCGGCGGACTGTCCGCAACTCACAACGAGATATGGTTCCGTGGTGGGATCAACCCATGTTAAATGTTGCACATTTAAGAAAAACCGAATGTAATATTTTCTGTATTATAGCTGTACTTTTATTATTTGCATCATTGATTTAAAATTCGCACTTTTTATCAAACTTAGGTGTTACAAAGTGAGTATTTAATTCCATATCTCTAGCAGAGAAATAGTTGCTGAATATGGCGCATAGGGCAGTTGAAAAAATATACTAAGTGAAATATTACGATATTCAGCACAAGCTGTAATAGTATATTATTTTATATGGAGGAAAAGTGATACTTTTCATGGCGCGCTTGTGTTTAATAGCCGAACGGAATAATAGAGAGCAAGCCATGAAAAGTAACTTTTCCTCCAAATAAAATATGCTGTTTTTTCTTCAGATGTCGACAAATTAATGCAAAAACATCTCTTTTTAATAGTAATAATAATTATTATTAAAGATGTGGGTTCGCAAGGCAGCTTAGACCGGTGTCGGGGAATAGGCACAGGTTGTTGTTATAGTAATGTAACATAAAGCTGTCAGTGGACACTGTCAACAATAATTATTGTTTTTAAAATTGCGTCTCCGATTGCGTTTTTATTCCGTATTGATAAGCAGTTATTGAGTAAGTTCGATTAAATAAAAACCAATTTGTTCCTAAATTAGTGATTTTAAGAAATGCAGTGGACAAATTGAGTGATAAATACAAATTTTAGTTTAATAAGTATCTATGTTGCTATGACAACACTTTTACCTCCGCCGACGGAAAAGTGAAAAGTAAAGCTCCGGCGGAGGAAAAACGAAACTTCACGGCCGCCTACACAGTCGAGTAATGACGGATTTACTGACGTTTGAAGAAAAAAGTTTTTTCCTTAATTATTTATAAAAAAACTTTATATACACGCTAATACATAATAATCGAGCAAAAGCATTTTCTCCGAAAATATATGCTTTATCAAATACACCGCTTTGTCCAAAGATATTTCACATTCCTGACATCAAAGCGTGTAACAAGGCATTCACAAACACCACTGAAAATATGTTTCGTGCGGTTCATTGCGTTCGAAGAAAAACCATATTTATGAAAAGGAAATATAAAGAGCCTAAGCCCATAAAAGTGGCAGCAATTGAGCGAGAACCTCAAAATTGGGGTTTTTATACCAGATATTTAACACTAACGAGAATATTTATAGCTTAATGAGTGTCAGTATATTGAGAGGGTCACAGATTCTTAATACCTGTAAATATTGTAGGAATATATGAAATCTAGTAAATCTCCTTTGTCATCTATGAGGGCACTAAGAATAATATATTAGACCCTTTACTTCTGAGGATATTTGATTATTTGCGGTGTTTATATGGCAGTTTATTACGCCCCTTGTTAATATTTATTTTATTATAAACAAAAAATGACAAATTATGCAGAAAACTTTGCTTTTTTTGTTTATAGGTTCATGACTGGGTAATGTTTTAATATGTCGTCAGGAGCCAAAGCTATTTTAAAAGAGAACATGTTTAAATACCGGAAATATTAAATAAAATATACACGCGAACAAAGTAAAGATCAATGAAAACCAAATTCTCAAAAGTGGAAAATGAAAAATATGGAAAAAAATATATAGAATTATATGAAGTCTATAAGACCATAAGTATCAAAATATGACCACATCTCGATAAGGTAATCGAAGAAAACAATAATGTCTAGAGGTAAATACTTACATTAAGAATAACATAAACAAACACAATCACAAACCAGAAAGGAGAAGAAACAAATGATAAAGTTTCAATTATAAAAAAACGACTCAAATATTTAACTCATAACTTTATGACTATAAAGATGAACCACTATACAAAATCGCAACAAAATTAAAAAGCAAGGTATAAAAAAAATTAAACTTAGAAAAACTAAACGAATGAAAAGGGGAAAAAATAAACTTAACTATTGAGGATCAGATACGATGAAACGAAAATTTTAATAACAATTCGAGAAGGTAATGCCAAAGCGAGAGCAAGTAAAGACCAATATTAGGAAGAGTATAAATAAACACAAACAAAAATCAGAAAGGTGAAGAGGCAAATGATAAAAATTCAATTAGATGAACTACTTAGATGCGTTTGTCATTGCTTTATGACTGCAAACATGAACCGCTAGAGAAAATACCAAGAAAACAATACAGTGTGTGCAGCACACACGTGGTAGAAGTGAATCCTTCATAAAACTAAACCAAGTGGCCATCCATCCAAGTACTAATCACGTTGCCCAACTTCAGTCATCGAACTACTTTTTCCTTTTTACTCTTAACAAGAAAAGTGTTGCAGTTGAAAGTAGCATTGAAGCAAGAGAAATGGAATATAGATAACTACCAAATATCAAGAACGAGAAATATAATCACAGCTCGAAAAGGTAATAAAAAATACCAAAAGCATGCAAAGCTCAAGAGTAGCATTCAGAAGAATATAAATAAACACAATCAAAGACCAGAAAGGAAAAGAGACAAATGAAAAAGATTCAATTAGAAAAATCTCCAGACAAAATAGCAAGTAAACTATACATTAATATATAATACGCAAACTTAGTGCAGCCAGAAAAAATTAAACGGAATTGAAAATTGCATTGAAGGGGTAGAGGACTAAAGGTAGCTACTGAAATTCAAAAATGAAAAATATAATCATAGCTCGTTAGGGTAATAGATAACCAAAAACGTAAAGAGGTAAAGACTAGCATTGAGAATAACATAAATAAACGAAATCAAAAAAGCCAGATAGGAAAAGAGACCAATGATAAAGATTTAACTTGGGAAACCACTCAAATACTCTTCTTTAACTTTATGACTGGAAACATGAAACACTTGGCAAAATAGCAAACAAACTATATGTCAAATGAAACGTAAACTTAATGATGCGAGAGAAAAAAATAAACGAAATTGAAAGAATCATTGAAAGAGGAGACGAATAAAGAAACCGAAGAACAAAAATGAAGAATATAACCACAGCTCGAGAAACTAACAAAAAAACACCAAACACGTGAAGAGCTAAAGACTAGCATTGAGATGATTGTAAATAAATACAATCAAAAACCAGAAAGGAGAAGAGACAAACGATAAAGATTTAATTAGAAAAACCACTCGATTACTTTTCTCTATTTTTATTACTGAAAACATCAACCACTGGTCAAAACAGCATAAACACTATACATCAAGGTATAAAACGTAAACTTAGTGATACAACCAGAAAAAAAATTAAATTGAATTGAAAAAAGCGTTGAAAGAGAAGAGGAATAAAGATAATTATTTAGTATCAAAAACGAAAATTATAATCAGAGTTCGAGAAGGAAATGGAAAATACCAAGAACGTTGAGAGTTAAGGCTAGCTTTGAGAAGAATATAAGTAAACACGATCAAAAACTACATATTTCTGTTTTAGAGACACATGCGAAAGATTCAATTAGAAAACTCACTCAAATATTCTACTCACAACTGTATGACTAGAAACATGAACCACTAGACAAAAAATCAAACAAAACTAAACGTCAAGATGTAAAACGTAAACTTAGAAATGCAATCAGGAAAAACTAAGGCGGAAATAAAAAGGGCATTGAAAAAGAAAAACCATAACGGGCGGTTAGCAAATGGAAAACACAAACAACAAAAAGCGTAAATGGAGATAAGAAGAATAATAGAAAATAAAATCAAAATCGATTGAAGTGAAGAGGCACATGGTAAAAGCTAGACAAAATAGCAAGTAAAGCATCAAGAAATAAACGTATACATAACGGTGCAACGAGAAAAAATCAAAACGAAAATGAAGAGAGCATTGAATTGGAAGAGAAGTAGCAAGCAGTTCTCGACATATTCTTATATATCTTTTCACAAGGCCAGAAAAATTCAATAGAAAACTGAAACAAAAACTACAAGAAGCGCAAATCGAGAAAAGACAATCTGAAGGAAAAAAATCAGGTACGAGAAGGGTGATAATAAAAGCTAAATTGTAACATAACAAGAAACATAAACAAGGAGAGAAATAAATATAATCAAAAATGAAGAGGAAATAATAATGATTATTTATTAAATACCACATAAACAAAAATTGCCAATACAGAAACAAAAAATGCATTCAAAGAAAAGAGAAATAGCAAATCTCTCATAGTTGATTTGGCTGTGAGGTTCTTTCTAAAATAGTATAGCGAAATAATATCTAGTAAATACAAAAATGCATATACCTTTATATAATTTTACGTACATACAAATCACATAAACATGAAAAGAGGTGTTAGTCAAAGAGGTTCTAGTTATCTGCCAATGCTGTTGTCAAGAATTTAGACTGAAATAGAGATGGTTTTAGGCACTGTGTACGTAAAAGAGGTCAACAAATAGCTAGAAAACTTATGATAATATAATTAGTCAGAGCTACAGACAGTTTTCGCAAGAAGGCGAAATAAATAAAAAATACTGAAGGAAATTGAACAATTATCTTGAGAAATGAAGTAAAAAAGCAACATATCAAATATGTCCACCTGCGCCATATAAAAAAAACAATACCGACAATGACAGTATTTGGTAACATCAGCTCCATTTTTAAAGTGCCTGAAAATCTAATTGGTCTATCCATATGTGCTTCTAGACCTTACAGGTCCACATATATATATTATTGAATAATTACAAAGACAAAAAGCCTAAAAGCAAAGGGCCACAAAGAAGCAAATGTTACAGATAGATAAAAAATTATGGATATGAGTGTCACAAAATCCATAAATGTGCGCGGAAGAGTAGCAGATCTAGAATGAAAAAGTGCTGGCTACAATATCGGACAAACAGATGGGAGAAGGAAAAAAACACAAAATATGAATGAACATATTACAAATAAACGAGAACATCAGTTTGGAATTGGCTACTAGAGCAGTTTGAAGGGGAAATGGTACAACTTTTTTCTCAGATTGACCAAAAAGGGCAAGCAAATTATGCAGAGAGATGTCAAGGCAAATTCGTAAAAGAGGAATCGTTCAACAAAATAATAGAAAAGCTGTTCCAGATAAGAAAATTAGCAATTTCGCACATTATACCAATAAATCGAGAATTCTCGAGTAAGATATTCACAAGAAAACATGGGTTTCTATCGATGGTGAAACAAGAAGCCAAATCGACCCCGTTCTATTAGATGCCAAATATAACAGCTACGGTTTCGATGCAATCAATCTGAGAGGAGCTCAATAAGCGACAAATTCTTTGCATAAGGGCGCGCGGCTAACCAGCAATAAGTTGGAATACTTCAAGCAAAATGAAGCCAGAAGAAGATTGCAACAGAAGATAGATTAACATCTTAGAGAGACGGAAAAAGGAAACGAAAACACATAGACTCACCTTGAAACAACGTAAAGGAAACTGCGAAAAGTATATCTATCCAATAAGACGCGGATAAAAAGGTGCACGAAAAATATTTCGACAAAGATCAAAATCACAAAAGAAAAATTATGCCGCAGAAAACAATGGAAAGAGACAATGCAAAATACAAACAGATAGGGAAAACAACAAAAAACTATAATAAGGAAAAAGAGAGTAACACAACAGTAACACGGGTAAGTAAATAATATATTTTCACTATTGTTATTTCCTCAAAATATTTGCTTGGAGCAAGTATATAATTGTTCGAAATCTAATGTCCAAAATATTGGATTAATTCATTTCACGTCATAAGATTTTCATACGGACATTTGTTGTTCTTAATGGAAAATTCTTCTTGTAGAGGTGAAAAAATGCATCTTGCTGACGATGAGTATCTAGAAAGTCTCCTGAATGATGACAACTCGGTAATTTTAAGTTTATCGGACGAAGAGAGGAAATTTTTAGATCGAAACCGAAGAAAACGATTTTAACAAAACAATGGAGCAAATGACATCAGATAGAAAAATAAGACAGAAATAGTGAAGGAATAGAAGAAGAAAGAACTATGAAGGGCAGGCTGAAGATTTTTGTACTCACTTTGGCATCATGGAAAGAAATAATATTTCATGGAATGATGATGCTGCTTTTGAAACTCGACCAATAAATTTGTTTATTTTTCAGAAAACCCATGTGAAGAAAGTTATTGCGTCTATATAATACTTCATGAAATACATTCCTCATTCTTTATTTGACCAAATGGCAATCATGACTAATTTATATGCAACACAAAATTATATAGCACGATTTCCCGTCACTACAAACAGAGAGGCAAAAGGAAAAAGGTTCCTGGGGATTAATTTTATGATGAGAAATCTAAAATTTTCACGAGCGAGGCCGTACTGGAGCTCAAATATAAATATTCTATTGATAAAAGTATCCCTGACATTTACTCGATTTTCAAACTTTAGTTGACATTATATCTAGATCAGAGAACAACAAAGATAGTCTTTGGAAGAGATACCATAATAACAAATATTAAATCGTTTATTATTCCATACAAACAAGAAAGATAGGAAAATGTAATATTAAACACCCTGGAATATATGGCGCAACACTCAGCTTCCTCTCCAGGAAAAGTTGCTGATAAAGCCATAAATATATAAACTAATTAAAATAACATATAACTAATTCCTGCTGAATAAATTAAATGTTGTAGATGGCTATACAGTAAATATTAATATCACCAAGTAAGAACAGAACCTATAAGAAGGCAGAATAGACGAGAAAAAAATGAAAGAAAGTCTTGCTTATGAAGAAGAAGATTAAAATTAAGTAAATCATGCAGAGATTCTTAAATTAGTTTTATGATTACTCTTCACATAGCTTAAAAAAGAGACCTGATATGAAAATGAATTTTTATATAATTCTTTGTTATGATGTGGCAGATTGAAATTAGGAACATCAGTTCTAAAGTTTAGTTTTTCAAAAAGGTACGGATAGCTGTTAAATTTTAAAATTTGAGAATACCCATGCCTACATCCTATATAATAGATTAGACGTATACAGTAATTTTGCATTTTTGATTTCTCTTTATATATCTATTACGTTTAAGAATGGACCGTAAGCTCTATCACAATATTTAAAATGAGATAAAATTAAGTTATCACATAACATAGTTTTTGTCTTTCTAAATTAAGAGTGGCGATGCGAAAAAATATGATCAAGCATTGCAAACGCTCTATTCATGCAAAGAGTAGCATGCTCCTAAACTTCTATACGAATTTTCAAAACTTACTTTCTCGCTACCTATTTGAGTTGATATTGCATATCAATGATTCAATTCAAAATCGTTGCAGAACACGTCAGACTTAAACACATCTATGTGCATATGAGCAGATAGTTCCTTTCTGAAAGCTAATAAATATAAAATAATATCTTCGCAACGAGCCTAAGAAATAAGCTCAATTTGAAGAAGACGCTGGAACCGTAATGCAATTAGCAGAAGGAATAACAGAAACAAACCATGGCCTTTACTTTGGTAATTTTTTAGAACCTGTAGCCTGTGCCAATATTCGATTATGGCCGTTGAAAGAATACGGATCAACATATAGAGTATGAATTTGATTATGATAAAGAAGTAAACCAAAGAGGAAGGGGGAGTTTTGGTGAAGAAGTTAGCAGTGACGGCATAATGGTTACGGATGGAAATTCTTTTTATTCTAAGCGTCATTATAGGAAGGCATATCGCTTGGATAACCATCTCTACTATTTCTCGATAAGGCCGAACCTGACTAGTTTCATGACAGCTGCAGGTAAATTGTCATTTGAGCATTTAAGGCATTTTGATTAATGACAATCGGACAAGTTTGATGTGTTTACGGAATTTTCTGTTTATTAATCTAGAAGGATGGGAAAAACCGGAGAATATGTTGCTATTGATTTACTTAGTCAATTGTTTCTTCAGTGGCCAAAAAGTTTTCCTGGAACGAGGACGTAGCTCCCTTAAAGTACATTTCATTTTGAGATGAAATAGGTTGTATGTCGATTCAAACCTTTGGGAGACGAGGGCGGTTGTTACAGTAGAAGTTGAATTCTATCAACGGCCATAATGACGACTATCCCATACTTTCTATAAGCTATCCAGGAAGGTTTTGTTGAACCACAGTTATGGGTAAGTTGTTTTAAGATGTTTGGGAATGTAAAATTCCAATTAGTTTCAGGAGCCGAGTTCGGCATTCGTTTAATGTTAATATTTCATAATAAGGTCTTTTGATGGATTAATTTCCATTTTAGGATTCCCCGTAGAGTAGTATAGAACCTTTTAGAACCTTACAAACTATGCTACTCCTTAGTTTACTTTAGAATATGTCGGATTTCTGATTTAGAACCATTTTCTAGCTGGTTCTTTGACAGTGACAAGTCCGGGGACAGTTATTTTTTTACATGTCCGAAAAATAATATGGAAATTCTTTCTCTGGTTTTCGTGACGTCCAGAAACAAAGATAAGTAATTTGATACAATTTTAGCATCACCGTAAAGACTATTATTAATTATCAAAATTCAGTAACATAACTAGTATTTTTAACAGCTTGAATAATTACCATGGTATTTATTTTCGAATATCTCAACCACTAGGGTTTAGATATTAACCATTTGTGAAGTGTAGCTACGCCGGCATAGTTCCATTAGTTTACTCTCTCTGGTACAAGATTTTTGAATGTTTTCTAGTGCATTTTATAACCGAGGAATCTACCTATTTTCCTTTTCTTGTTGGCGATAATATCAAAATCGTAACAGAGCATTTCATTTGGCTTTTGTTAGGAACTTGCAACTTGGGCTTACGGAGAGGCTAAATGAAGATAGGGACCTAGAAAAGAAGCGACCAAAAGGATGGTACTAGATGCAAGATAGAAAACAAGATGCAAAGATGGGAAAACTTTTTCTGTGTCTACTATAAAGTCCACATATTTGTTGTTGCTCGCAAGAAATTTTTCTCAAACTTCATAGCAACTAATATACAAATATGCAGTTCTAACAAAATATATATTTTATTAAATTAAATTTCTTTGTTAATGTCTCAAAGTCATAATATCTATCGAAATTGACGTGCCAACATCTATCTGCTAATTGCAACATGTCAAAAAATAAAATTGCTCGAAAAAGGCAACAAAAACATACTAAAGGTACACTTTTGACTGGTTGAAGTTGATGACTGAAGGGGTTAATATACTGTAAGAGCTGAAATGGAAACAATCTCTTAGGAAATATCATAATTGGATAGTTCTATTTTTGGCAATGAAACGTCCAAAATATATTTAATACATAATTATTAATTGTTTTTACACACTATAGCTGAAATTAAAGCAATTGTGAATCAGCTTTTTTTTTTCTTACGGTACTGAACTGCATTGAAATTTATGGACGAAAGCTTCATTACCATTATTCAAGTTGCCTAATTGAATATCGCATCATTAAGTACTTTATGGCAATTTCTGAGTTTGCAAAGTTGCAATCACTTCAACATCCTAGCAAATTTTAAATAAAGCAAGTTTGGCCAAAAATGTGTTCAATTTAACGAAAACCAGCCTTAAAAGATGTCAAGCATGATTTTGCCATAAATTCGCCATTTTTCCGTGCTAGTATGGGTTTGGACTCTTTCTCTTGGAGGCTTCCTCAAGTGAGCAAGTGAGCAATCCATCTTCGTGAAAATACTTCTTTATTTATAATTTAAAGTATATTTTGAATCTCACCCTTAACCACGGTTTTAAATATCTACATCTTATTCCAATAAACCAAATAACATAATATATAAAAGCTTTAGCTGTATATAGACATATGTGACCTGGCACCCAGTTTCGTAATATTTTTTATATTGAATAAAACATTGGACCTATCAAAATTTAAACATCCTGCCTTTGTCTGTAAAACAATAATATATGAAAAATTTTAGATCAAACTAATATACTAGCGGGCGCGGCGCTTCGCGAAATTAAATTGGCTTTATAGTGGAACTCGATATATTGAACTTCAGGAAAAATTACGATTTAATAGTTTCCTTGGAAACCGAGGAGTATTAATAGAACCAAGCAAATGTGAAACATTTTTTTAATGAATGTATGATATTACGAAAACTCATGTTTTTCGATAAAAAGTACCGCTCATTATTTCGTCTAAATACCTACATTTCTGGAAATAAATAATATATAATGATAGTTTTGTATTTTAAATGCATCTTACCTTCTCCTGCAGTATTTTTTTCTCTCGGGCTTGACACGACGTAAAAAAAATAAAACGTCTGTGGGAATTTTCACGCTTGAATCTACTAAATTCCATTAAACGAATTCCTTATAAATTTATTATTATACATTTTACGAGGTCGACTGCGTCAAAAAAAAAATAAGAAAAAATTAAACGCTATGGCGAGAAATTCTATTGACACATTTCTGGCAAAGATCCCACCGGTTCTCGCGTAGAACAATTGCCACCGCTGAAGCGAACCGGAAGTGACGAAACAAGCGCTTCCGAACAACTGACTGTCGGGACTCTAGAAAGGCCGCGCCGACAGGCACAGCCATCTGGATGCTAGGAGCCTGCGGGTCACTATGGCAACGTCGGCGAAGTGGGACGCTCACAGTTGACAACATAGTGACGGAGAGGGGGGACCAGGGGGGAGGGTGTAGTGCGAGGTCGTAGATTTAGGTTACGAATTTTTGTTTTGGAATATCGTGGTTTGCCTCGAATATTTTTGCCAGGGTAATTTTAGCGAAGTTTTGTTTTTATGGGCTTAAAATAGATACTACATATTTATGCAATCCAAGATGGGAAACTATATTATAGAGTGAGCGAAACTTATCATGACAGACGGAGCAGAGTGCAAATGTTTTAGACTTTGCCTTATAACTGCATTCTTATTTTATAAAATTCATTTTTGGTGGATCGATATTGGACTTAAATTGAATCTTTTTTCGGCTCAATACCATCTCTTAGGGATTTCCTTCTTTAAATTCTTTATTCTTCGCGTAATAGTCTGAAAGTAATTTACGTGTCCCTACATATTTCAGCTTTTTCCATGATGGAATAGTTTTCTTCTGGCATTAAAGCTTCTTGAAAACAATTGAAAATATCCAAAATGATGATGATGCCAAAATAAAACAAATTTATTTTGGCATCATCATCATTTTTCGTATTTTCAATTGTTTTGTTTTATTGAAAAATAAATGTAGCAAGTTTAAGATTGTTTAAAGAACATCGAGGACTAAAACCTGCATCTTTTTGCTTAATTGATTATTTAATGTCATTAAAATACACAAAACTTTAATATTTTGCAAAATCAAATAGGTACAGGGTGTGCGGATATTCGACCGACAACGCTTGACAGTTGGTAGCCCTTGCAACTAATGAAAAATGATATAGGAACATATACCCCTTAGGTGCCTAATTTTCGAGATCCATGGTCTTAAAGTCCAAAAATAAATACGATTTTTTGCAATAATTCGCAAACTGAAAAAAATATTTGTTTCAAAATTGGTAAGTGACCTCCTCTCTACGCTCCAGTGGCATACTACAAGGGGAGGCGTTATTTAACTCCCTGTAATTGTTACGCCACTGGATTAATGACGATTCTATGCTATGTTTTTAATGCCTTGTTTATTGTTCTTCAAAAAAGACATAAGGTTTAACTATGCTAAAAGCAACAGTTTTCGAGTTATTTGTCTTCCAGTAAAAGCTTGTCCCGGTTTTTATTAATTAAAACCTACCATGCATATTTTCTAACAAGCGTATTTATGGCGTATTTGCTGTTAAGTTGACACTGACAATATTTGTGCATGTAACATTACCTGTCATAAGTGAAATTTTTAGTTGATATCTCTAACAAAATTTTACATTAATTTATCTGTCATTAAATAATGAATTATTCTTTCGACGAATTGACTAACATGCTATTAGCATGCGGAGAAGCCGGGAAAAATGGTAGAATGGCAATACGTGTGTACGAACAAAGGTTCCCGAATCTGAGAATACCTCATCATTCAACATTTAAGAGTGTGGAAAGGAGGCTTCGTGAAACGGGTAAATCACTCATTAAAAGGAATATTGCCGAGAGGCCAAGAACAAACAGAAATGATCGACTTGAAGAGGTAATATTAAATAATATTTTTGAGGAACCTTCTTTAAGTACTAGGACAACAGGCCGGGCATTGAACATGAGCAGTTCTACTGTAGATGAAGTTTTGCAGGAACAACTGCTACATCGTTATAAATGCACCCGAGTACAGGCATGAGAACCCAGAGACTATCCCGTGAGAGTGGATTTTTCAAATTGGTTTAAACAAATGTGTCGTGAAAATTAAAATTTTCTCAAATATGTTTTATACACAGACGAGGCGAAATTTACCAGGAAATGAATTTTTAATGCACGCAATTCTCACGCATGGTATGATGAAAATCCATACGAAATTCGTGAGTGTGGGCTTCAATCAAAATTTTCGTTCAGCGTGTGGGCGGGTATCGATGGAGATGTATTAGTTGGTCCATATTTTCTGCCTAATATACTTAATGAAGCTATTTACAGACAGTTTCCTCTTGAAGTCCTTCCTGAGCTTTCGCAAAATGTGCCGATGGCCATTAGGCATAGTATGTGGTTTCAACATGATGGCGCGTCTGTTCATTTTCATAGAGGCGCCACACACTACCTAACTGAACAGTTTGGAGAAAAATTAATCGGGGGGGGCTCACTTGTGGCCACCTCGATCATCCGATTTAAGCCCGATTGATTTTTTCTCGTGGGGGTACGAAACCATTGTTGAGACTGAGGAAGAGCTGATGGCATGAAATAATAATAATTCTTTGCTCTTTCCAAAAATACATTTTGAAATGAGAAAACGTTGCAGATTATGCCAGCAAGTTAATGGCCGACATTTTGAACAGTTATGTAAAATGTTTGTTGTTTAATACTTTTAACTTTGTTTGCGTTAATTAAATTTTTTCTTCTTGTGTCTTATCCAATTTTTATTTTTCCATTTTGTGATTATTGACTAACACATTTTGAAGCATTTGGAAGTGAGTGAGTTACTATTTACTAAGTTATTCAGACAAAACAAAGTTGCCTGTAATAATCCAATTTTCAAAATGATTAAGAAAAGCTTGTACAAGCCTTTATTTGAGATTAAATAACTCAAAAATTGCTGTTTCAGCATAGTCGAACACTTATGACAGGTAATATTACATACACAAGTATTGTCAGTGTCAACTTAACAGCAAATACGCCATAAATACGCTTGTTAGAAAATATACATGGTAGGTAATAATAATTAATACAAGCCGAGACAAGCTTGTACTGGAGGACAAATAACTCGAAAACTGTTGCTTTTAGCATAGTTAAACCTTATGACATTTTTTTGAAGAACAATAAACAAAGAATTAAAAGCAAACAATCATCATTAACCCTGTGGCGTAACAATTACAGGGAGTTTAAATAACGCCTTCCCCTGTAGCGCGCTACTGGATAAAGAGTCAAAAGCGTGTTAGTGGTCAAAATTTGAGGCCTTTAAAGAGGAGGTCACTTACTAATTTTGAAACAATTTTTTTTTTCAGTGTGCGAATTATTGAAAAAAATCGTATTTATTTTTGGACTTTAACACCATGTATCTCGAAAATTAGGCACGGGGTATATGTTCCTATATCATTTTTCATCAATTTGCAATGGCTATAAGCGTTGTCGGTCGAATATCCGGACACCCTGTATATTAATAGAACAATTATTTTTAAACTTAGCCATGTATTATTGTGTAAAATAGATTGCTACTTTGGGAATAAAAAAGTCTATAAGAAATTCTAAGTGTACTAAAGGACACCCCCTAACTTGTATAGGTTTTCCAGGACCAATTAATTTTCCTGAAATTTTGGTATATTAGTTAATTTATAAATGAAAGTAATTTTTACGATTGCGCCAAACCTGTCAGTATACAGGTTGCTCCAAATTGTTAAGTTTAAACTATGTGTGCCAGGCCATATATAAATATTTCGTTTCGTAGGTGAAAAGTTAACATGTTACTGTCGATTAGAGCAGAATTGATAACCGCTTTTATTATTGTGACTTTTGGGAGAAGCATAAAATTATCACATATATTAAAATAAGAAAAGTATTTTTTTTTTCTAGGAATCCTTGTATTATTAACCGTGCAGCAGGTTGTATCAGTGTGCAGTTTGATATTAACCTGTTTTTTTTTTGTTCAAGAGACTTGTGTCGTCATTGGCGCACAAAGCGATACACATGCGTAGTCATGTAAGCGGATTTCAGTATTTTTTTAAATTTAACTACTAAGTGTTTTATTTCGAAAATACTTATTTAATATTTGTGCAGAATATTTTGTTTTGCGGCGAAGATAAATATGAATTTTCTTTATTTTTAGGGCAAGAAAAAATTATCTGTCAGAAAAAGAGCTAAGTGACATTTTGAGCGAAGGTCCTGATGTTTTGGCTGATGTATCCGATAATAATAAACGTATAGAATATCAAGAACATCAGAGCGAATCAGAAGAAGAATACGTTCCGGGAGAAACAAGTTAATCTGCTAGTGATGATGACGAAATGAATGCTACCGAAGAAGAATGCTTCATGGGAAGGGAAAAGCAGACTATCTACAAAAAAGAGTACCGTCCAGGAAAAACTAAAGACTATGTTGAAGTTTGGAACCTTCGGTATAATGCACTAAAACAGAGTTTTAGTGCTAACATGGTAAGCGAAACGCGCGTCGAGTGCAAAAATTCTATTTTGGTATTGTGGATAAAACTCTGTTTTAGTAAAAACTAAGAAAAAAGTTTTTAAAAAATGCCCTGCTTCAAAAGCGGGCGCACGTAATACTTCAAACGAAGGCGATGCATTTCTTCAGATTACCGAAATACCCATGATCAATGACATAAACAGTTATATACATCTAAAAAAATATTCTGTATAATACGCTAGAAAAGACAAGGAAGCATCAAGAATAGAAATAATGGCACTGATTGGTTTACTGTATTTATTAGGCAGTAAAAAACTAAGTCATACGAACGTTCTGGAAATCTGGACCACAGATTACTTTTTAAAATGTGATATCAGCAATCAATATTTAACACTTTTCACAGGATGTCAATCAATCAGGATTTGAAACATTTCGCATTTAGCACATAACAATAACGAAATGTAACCTAGGTATATATCACGAAAAGTTTCAAATTTATCGGACTTATTTATAATAGGAAAATGTTTGAGTTATTTACCGATTGATGAGGAGCGAGAGTTTTTAAATAACCGTAGAATTGCCCTTATTCCGAATATTACGTTTAGCTGACAAAGACACATCCAAATGATCTTTTTGTCATTTTAATTGATAATACAATTGAAGTTCTGTCAATGTTCCAGAAGTTAATTTGTTTTGTCTTCTTGAACGCTCAATTAGTAGTGGATCCTCATCAAACATAATTTGATTAGTATCTTCATTTATAGAACTTTGAAAAAAGTAATTTGTTAAAATGTGATCTGCATCTGATATCATTTTACCAGGAGTTGAAACATTTTGCATAGCACATAACGATAACGAAATATAACCTCGGGATATATCACCAAAAGTTGCAATTTTATCGAACTTATTTATTATAGGAAAATGTTTGTGTTGTTTACCGATTGATGTCTTTATTTTTGTCATCAAGATAGCTTGTTTTCAATTTTTAGACGCAACTAAAAATGAGAAAGTAGTCTCATATGTGCCCATGAATAGGTTTAAAAATGAAAATTAGTGTAAAATGTAAAAGATATTTTGGTAGAATATTCAGTGCTCTAAAAATTTGTATCATAATTAGCAAATTTTAATTTTAAAAAAGGCTTAAAACATAAATTTTATATTTGTTGACTACTGGTTATTTTTTTAAAAAACTGTTTGTTATTATGATATTGCTTATATTAACAGCACTGCTACTCAATTTATCATTTTGGGTGTAGGCTTTTGCGTTAAGTAACAATTTTTACTTTCTCTAGTAAGGAAAAAAAATATGTGAACATTTGTTGGCTGAATAAAATTTCAAAAAATGCGAGGGTTGTGTGTTCTTTTGGTATCATTTGTTTGTTTTCTGCTGGCAATTAATTAATCTCGATGTTATTTTGATAAACATTCGACTTTCTTAATTTCGTTAGTGTTGTGGTGCTACGATAGTTTGGCGATTCCGTTACATGATTTGGTTCTGGTTTCACTTATATTTATTCATACTAGAATTAATAAAATTTTATCTTACACCCAGTTTCAGGTTAATATTTGAACCTACTCCATAACAAGTGTATGGAGTTTTCAAATTTCAACAACATAAAAATATGGATAATCTTGCAGAAAGTAGCTCGCCGTAATTACGGTAGCTCTTGCACTATCGAATGTCAATTTTGTTGCTGTTTTGTTAGTTTTATACTCAAATAATAGGTGTCAGTGCCCAGCAGCGGGTTCTTTTGAAATTAATTTTCCTCTTAAATAAATTATATGATAGTGATTTAGTTATTTTAAAACAAATATTAATATTATGAATATTTTTATATAGTAGAAAAACTTACTTTAATATATCAACTAATTTCAATATCATTCGCGATAGTAAGTCGAAATGTGTGATTTGTGGCCAAGGCGCGTCTGGCAATAATAGTCGTCTATATCCTAGATAATAAATACTTCTTTCCAATTCTAATACATTTACAAAATATTTTTCTAATTATTAAACATTAATTTTACATATTCTATAAAATTGCTTATTTATTAATTATTTCAGTCAAATTACCTTTGCTTGGAATTGTTGAAACATTATCTGTATTTTGTCTTGTGAAGTGGGCTTAATAAATGTCAGTTTATATTATGATATTTTGGGGTCATTTCTGTATATAAATCTGTAGTTTTTATTAATATAATTTTTAACGTTAGTATTTTTATCGACAAGTTTATTACATGCATTATCAGAAGTAAAACAATTTACAATACTAGAAATGAATTTATTAAATAACAAAATAAGTAAATATTACAAGCTTACATGTGCATATCATAAAAAAACATGAAAATAAACGAACAAAAATTTTAAATATGTCTTTAGTTAATATATAATAATATATAACTTGGTAATTCAGATATTTAAAAAATAATAATTATTAAGAACAATATAAACTGTACTAATATGAATATTACAAAACAACCTACATTATATTATAAAACTTTAACAAAACTATTCTAACTCATGCACAGCAAAGTTTAACTGAAGGCAGAGAGTACATATAGTTTGGTAATTCCAGTTATATGTATCATACTGATCTGCCACCAATTGCAGCTAAGTATTTTATTTCCGACTTCAGCCAATTAAGAGAGAGAGAGAGAGAAACTGTCAGTAACAAGGCATTTAAAGTCTTATTTGTGTCCCCGTGCATATTGTCAGACTGTAGTATATTGATTCAAATATTCATCTATCTGACTGCTAAACTATAAACATAAAACATAACAGTCAACTATTAAATTGTATTTTACCCATCCGTATACCTATACTTGTTTCCACAAAAGGGTTCGAGTAAGACGGTCGGTGGCTCAGAGGTATGGTGTTCGCCTAGCGTGGAAGAGGTTTCTTCAAGAAACTTTACTTTTAGTTTTATTATTTTAATATCACTGTGTTGAATTTTTCACCTATATCTTGCGGTCTTAAGCACACGCTGTTTCTTTTTTACTTCTATTCGAATTTTCCTATATTTTTTATGCAACTAATAGTATTCCAAGTATCAATTGATTGACGGTTATAGAAAACTATAGTTATGAGAGAAAGGGCTTCGCCATTAAACCATCGTCCAATTGCTTTGCTACTAATAATCTCTAAAGTCATGGAACTTGTAGTCAATCAGCAACTACTCACGTACCTCGAGTCCAATAGAATAATTGGCGATAACCAATACGGCTTCCGCAAATAGAGATTTACAGAAGCTATATTGGCCTATATCACACATATATAGAGTAGGGCAATTGAGAACTACCAAGAATCTCGAGCGATTGCGTTAGATATTTCGAAGGCATTCGACAGAGCATGACCGAATGCTCAACAAACTGCCCTTCTTCGGATTGCCCGCGTCTCTCTGCAGCTGACTTGCCAGTTGTCATATGAACCGATCTATGCACGTTGCAATTGATGGAGGTATTTTAGACATATTCCCCATAAATGCAAAGTGCCTCAGGGTGCAATACTTTCACCAACTCTGTTTCTCATCTATATCAATGACCTGCTAACCGAAACCAATCCTGTTGACAGTTTTGCAGATGACAGTACTCTTGTCTCCCAATTTAGATCAGAAAAACCTTTACCAACTACTGAGACATATCACTGCATTAAGGTGTTGATTACAAAAATTATTATGGTTTCTGGGGAAAATTTAAACTTGGGGCGACAGGAATTTGGTCCAATTTATTGCTGCAAAAAACCAAGCAGCCACGTTTACCAAGAGAGCCAATACGGCGTGCCCTGACATCATTATGGCAGGATCAACCTTTTCGTCATCCTCGTCAATTGGGCTACTGGGTATCACGGTCAACAGCAATATGTCCTGGCATGGCCACGTTGCTAACATAGCAAAGTCAGCCTCGCAGAAGCTTGGTGCGCTATTTCGCAACATAAACTATGTACACCACAGCAGCTACTCTTGCTCTATAAAGTGCAAATAAGGCCGTGCTTAGAGTATTGCTCACGCATCTAAGTTGCCGCACCTAAGAACACCCCAAAGTCGCTAGATTCCATCCAAAAGAGAGCTATGCGACTCGTCGGCGACTCGGAGTTGACCCGGGATCTGGATAGTCTGGAACACCGCAGACATGTGCCCGAGATTTCCCTGTTTTATAGATGTTGCCTCCTGTCAAAGTGTCAAAATGCCCGACATTCAACTGTCAATATTTGGTAAACAGGTAAAGATAGGTATAGGATATTATACACAAAATGTGTTTAGATTTTTCTAGAGAGTTCAAAAATGTAGTAATATACAGGGTGTTCAATTTGAAAAAATATCAAAGTGACCCCTAGCACTTTTATTTGATGTTCAATTGTTTTTTGCTGAACATATCCGAATTCGCGGAAGAATATTACATAAGATGGCTATTTCAGTTTTTTTTATAAAAGTACAGGGAAAGTAAAAAAATCTCGTTGGATAACCCTGTGCTTAATATTTGTTAAAAACATAATAACTCAATGGTAAAAAGCATCCTATCACTGTGGAGATATGCGGAAGGCCCTGGCTTCTTTAGTCACTGCTGTACAACGCACTAGTTTGGTTGACAATTATTTTAATGTGTTGTGCTTGTTTTTGATGGTTTTTAATGTTGTAATTGTGCACATAATTATATTTTCCATATTATGTTTTTTTTGGATAAGAACGTCAAAATGTTTAATGACCATAGAAAACTTCTGCTGAAGAAAAAGGTTTTATTTGTGTGGTTCAATCAAAAAAGCTGTCTTCTGCCTAATAAATACAAATACCTATATATATAATAATAATAAAAAATATTAAAGAATGGGATACTTTTTGAGGGTTGAATTTTGTAGTGAATACCAGAATGGTTTATTAAAAATTGTGGATGTTTTAATTGTTTTAAGTTGGTTTTGTTTTTGTTTTGGTATATAATGTGTTTTTAAATTTCGTCTTATTTTGTTTTTGTTTAACTTCGTTGTTTATTTTAATAAGTAGTGCCGTGCCATAATGATCTCCGTGTAAATTTATTTTGGCTCTTTGATGAAAATGTCTGTTCAAATTAATGTATTTAAAATTATCACTCTGTTTGAATGAAAATAGTAACTGAAAGAAAAACAAAATAAAAATTTTTAATTGTAAGCACAGGTTATGCCAAATTGAAGTACAGTTTTTTCTTATTATAGCCTTGAAAAAGACCGCAATAAATGGTCGAATCGTCGGCAAATTTCGAATAAGGAAGTTTTTGTTATAAGTCACAACTTTACATACATTAAAATAAGAATTTTTATATAAACCAAAATTAAAATCACCACACAGGATTATATTTACATTAACTTTGTATAAATTAGCTAAAACTTTTTCTAGGGTTTCCAGAAAAAAGTTTTCATCGCTAATTGGTGATCGATAACACAATACAATTACATACTTTATATTGTTGATTATACAGGTAGTAGCACAATATTCAAAATGTCGGTCAACACAGGGTGTTTTGTCATAGATATTTACAATTTTTGTGCATTCCTTTACCCACAGAGCAACCCCACCATGACTAGCACTGCTCCTGTGGAAGGAATTGGCAAGCTTGTACCCATCAAAAAAATAGTATTCGAGGGCATCTTTTAAAATGCCTATGTCGATCGAACGTAAAAAAAAATAAGTTAGTATAGTGTGTCAGTTCCTCAGATAAGGAGTTTGCCTTATTTTGGTTTACTATGTTAATGTTTAGGACCAAAACTTTTGGGTCAAATATTATTTCAGAGGGCGTATCTCCTTGCGTTTCTAAAAAAATCGGTTTACACACGTTCCTGAATACCAAAGATCCAGATTCAATGCAGCTTTAAACAAATGATTGGGAACCGAAACTTTAAAAGAAGAAAAAATCACAGGATGCTTGGATGTTAAAGCTACGCATTGAACTTCTTTTAGATGAGATATTAGCATTGACAATAATTCTTCACTTTTTGTACTGTGATCTAGTCTACTTACATGAAAAGCAGTCCACTTTGGCACTCCCTTTACACCATGAATAGATTCATTTCTTCCCCCTACGGGTTTTCTTTTTTTACTATATAGCACTTTTTTCCACTCACCAGGATTTTCACCATTTTCCTGGTTTTCACTGTCACTATTTATATTTATGTTTTTATTAAGCACATTATTTGACTGAGTCTCCAGGATCGCAGCGGAAACTTCGGTGAAATGTATGGGTTCTATTTTATTCTGTTTGTTATTGTTTGTATTTATATGTGATCTCGAGACATTTGCGAGGTTATCACTATTTACGGTTAATACTTGCGATGCATGTTTAGTAGAGGAGCGCAGTGCTGTGTTATTTTCTTGGACTGTAAATTTTTTCGTGGGACCACATGAGTTTTTGTGGCTCCCGGGTTCCGTATTTGGCCAGTTAGAACTGGGCTCGATGTTACTGGTTATTCGCTGTTTATTTTCCAGGAATTTTTCCAACACTTGAATTTTACATATTAAAAGCTGGATTCTTTCCTCTTTTTCATCAATAAATTTTTGCAGAATGACATTTTCCCTTCTCAGGAAGAGGTTTTCCCTTAGTGTATCTTTTTTGTTTTCTACCTCGATGACTGCTTCCATCGAGTTGTCAAGGTCGTCTTTGTCACTGATGTGAACGGCATAGCAGTGGCCACTGAGGTATCTGCATTGCGTATTCAGATGTTTTAGTGTGACGTTGGCATCGGTCACCACTAGAAACATAGGTGCTCTCGTTTTCTTCATTAGAAACACGCTTTTGATACTAAAGTTCTGTTCCTCAATCAAAGCATTTCGAGCCATCAACTCCTTTCAAGACAAGCGCATGGGACCTAGTCGTTTTTTCGGCATATGAATGGTACTCGACACCATCATTGTCGAACATACTTTTAAACGTGGTCCAGTCTTTGGTGTCTTTGCACCATATGGCAATGCTATTTCTTGTATACTTAAGTCTATAATCTTTAATTTTAGCAGCTTTAAGGGTTCCTGTAAAGTCGTGATCACTCACCAGGCCGCCTTTTGTTACGATGGGCGGCGGTGGTGTCACCTTCGTTTTCAGGCTTAGGAATGACTCTATTAGAAATTATTCTGGTTGGTCGAGCTTCGGCGGAAGTATCTGAATCCATGTTTACCTCAGTGTCGGTTAGCGCCTGGAATCGGTTGCTAGTTTCGATTGCAGGTGTACCGCCTACGTCCAGGTACACCTTTCTTATATTTGTTTTAAAAGGCAAAGTTTTAAAAGGTACTTTAAATTCAGGTTCCTTGGACTTAGATGTACCTGTCAGTATACATGTGCTCAATTGTGGGCGGCACCAATTCGGCGACTCTGGGCGGGTGAGAGGCTGGCGGATCCGCCTCATTTTTTTGCTGCATAAAGGCTGATTCATACTATAGGTCTAGTCACGGTCTGATTACGGTCCGGTCACAGTCCGATCAAAATATCGTTGGAAAGAAATACCGCGGTCACTTGATGGGCTCGTGACCTGACCTTGCCGTACAATGTGAAAAGTGTAATTCATTGTACAAGCCATAATATTTAATCTGACTGCAACCGGACTGTGACTAGACCGTGACTGGACGCTATTTTGATCTAACTGTGACCAGACCATGAGCAGATCGTGACCTGACCTATAGCATAAATCGATCTTAAATCGGGTTAACCTGCGCAGTTTCCTTCAAGGTGACCTGAAGGTCACTGTCGTCGTGCGGCAGGTCACGTACGCCAGTGGAACTAGCATTTTCCGGTTTTTCGCTTTCTTCGCCTTCTTTTTCTTGGAATACGTGGGCGACGTGCCACTCTTACCTCTGGCTAGGGTAAGAGGCTCCGTTTGAGTAATTTTCTTCGTAGTCTTTTGATCCCAGTTAATTATAGACTCTACGCTATTCTTGTAACTCTTGATCTTTCTAGGATGCGTTTCACGGACATGGGTAGTGCCTCTGAAGTACGCTTCTTTCAAATCTCTTGTAGGTCGTGCAGGATTTAAGGAGAATACAGAGAGCCAGTTTTGGCACTCTCTGCATTTGCTCTCGTTTAGTTGTAGTTGAAGGACTAGCTTTTTGAGTTCCTTGAGACTATGTGCCATCTCAGTAAGATCTGAGGTGTTCGACGCCTCGGAATCGCCTGCCTTATAATATATTATCGTAAAGTCCGTGGGTCCGTCCCCGAGAAATGAAAACTATGAGATTTTTGATCCAATACCGAAATCTGATAACGAATTTCGGCTAGATCCTAAGAAATATCTGAACTAGTCAGTATTAAAACGCCAGGTGGGTCTTTTGAAACACGAGAATCGAGTAAAATACGCGTGAGGGCTCGTTACACAGGAGACTCCTCGAATTCTGATACACTCGTCGACGATCAGAGTGCATATCTAAGGGTGGTATTATCCAAATCTTTACCTGTATACTTAACGTATCCATAATACGTGATTTGCGACTCGATTAAACGAAATAACGACGGTAAAAAGAGATCTATATGATGTAGCATAATAAGACAGAACACAATTATACAGTTGTTACATGTTTGCTAAGAGTAAAAAGTAGTTCTGGTCTGTTCACTCGAAGAAAGACAAAATACTTAGGGATAACATTCGATGAGCGTATGTCTTTCAGACCCAACGTTTCTTCCTTACTACAAAAATCCTTCATGGCTACTCAAAAGCTTTATCCATTAATATCGCCGAAATCGGTTCTGTCCCCTCGAAATAAATTGCTAATTTACAAGTCAATCATTAGGCCTGTATTGACTTATGGGGCTCCCGTATGGTGCATCATATCTGACACTCAAAGGCAAAGGTCAAAAGTAGCGCAAAACAAGATTTTATTAGGCATAACATCGGCCAGCCGCTACACGATAATTCGAAACCTGCATGGCATGGCAGGCATTGAATACATGTTGGATTATATCGATCAAATTGCGATGAAATTCTTTGTCTGCGGCATTCAGGCTCAAAGTTGACCAGAAACCTTACCGAGCTGTGATATGATCCCACCAACCCAATTAAACTTGCAAAAGATTGCCGATTTATTTCGAGGAAATAGAGCTGAGGCAACCACCCTAGTTTCCTGATCCCCTTCTTAATTGCCCGCGAGTCTGATGCCTGTAATACAGGCACCGGACTCACAATAATCTTAATACAGCAACCATCGAATAAGTATTTTGTCTTTTTTTTTCAAATTACTAGAATTTCAAAACCTCTTCAGAAACCTTTCCTTCAATTGATGATATGCACCCTTGAAATTATCGCATTTAAAACACACTGTTATGACGTGAAATGTGATACTTTTTGGGATGTAGGCCCTCAATAAATAAATAAATAAACAAACATCTCTCATCTACGAGTTCATCCTGTAACGGAATATATTGGAATGTAGGCCCTCAATAAGTAAATAAATAAACAAACATCTCTCATATACGAGCTCATCCTGTAACTGAATATATGCTTATTCCACTACACTAAAAATTTCAATTCAATTGTCAATGATTTTCGTTATTTAATATTTAAGTTGCCAGTGACATCTATTCACGGGGGGGTTTATTTATTGGATTTATTTCGTGTGGTGAGCAATTTTAGGAGCGCAGTACGCTATTTTATACCTACAATTTAATTTACTATAGATTACTATATTTAATATTGGGTATTTCTATGGCTTGACGCTGCGTGATTGATAGTGGTAATCACATGATATAAATTAGCCAATAATACAGCGGCAAGCATAATTTGTCGAACGTCTTAAATTTTGAAAGCGAGGTCGTGGAATCTCGTGTCGAGACGTTTGACGGGTAAGTGCTAATTTTTTATCTTGAAATATTTAATTCATCTTGCAGTATATTTAATCAATTCTTTCATTTTTAAACACATAACTAATATTTGTTTATGATTCGTTTAGTCTTATTCGACTAAAGCAAGAATTTAGCATTATTATATTCCATATTTAATTAGCTTACATCTTCAGTAATTTTAATTATTGTCGTGACCGTTTGGGTAAGAATACCGATTTATTGGTGAATATCTGTGTCTCTCATTAATCAAATTCATGTAGTTTGAAAGAGGCTTAGTCCAAATTTACGGAGAACGTAATTATTTCATCGTTCAGTGGCCACGCACATTATTTTACGTATTTCCATTCAAATTGAACAGTATTATTTGGGTGAATTCTCGGAGTAAATTCTATATATTTCTGCAAAGGTAGTAAAATGAATTTTCAGTAGAATTTCTCCGAATTTTCCTTCATAGTATTGCTGGTTTTAATATTTTTTCTTTTCATGCTTATTTAATTAAATTTTCAGTTTATTCGCTACATCAAGTTTATAAGTATTAGCACTCGCCCTGTCTCGTCTCAACACTGATGTACCGACATTGCTTTGCATTTAAGAGAGGTTAATCTCACATAAGAAAATTTATCTGATTTTTATCTTTTATCTAAATTTCTATCTTGATGCGAGATAGTGATTATCTTATCTTAATCTTTAATTAAATTGAGGCGAAATTACGCTCAATTATCGTTTATGTGCCAAATTCCGAAATAAAACGTAATAGCAATTACTTATTTTGAGTTATAAGACTCGTTATTAGAGGTTGTACCTCTATTTTTCTATTTATTACCAAATTCAAGTTGCCTTTTATTTAGATTTACCGAGAGTCACTGAGTTGGAACATAATTCCATAATTTTCATTTGAATTTTAAATTTCAGTCATTATTTTCTTTTGAATTTCATATTTTAAACTAAAGAAAAGGATGTCTTGAGTAACAGTAGTTATTTATAATTTTGCTCAACTTAACATTTTAATTTAAGTTTCTGATTATATCTGCTTTCACAAGTAAATTTTCAATTTGTTGATTGCCTCCTCATGTGTTTAACAGTGTCACTGATGTTCACATGATATTTCCCTGAATATTATTTAAATAGCTATATACATTGGTCCAAGACTAGGTTATTTTCTCTTGCATGTATTCAACACCCCCGAATTGGCTGGAAGAAAACATCGTGCTTGGCAAGTAGCAGGTGTTCGTCCACTTGCCGTACAAAGGGTTCTGAGGGACTCGATACTTTGGGAACCAAATAAGTCCTCGATAAAACCAAGATATACTAACTTGGGAACAGCAGAAGCGGTTCCAGTAGAGGTCCCAATACGATCGCATGGTTACAGAATAATTGGACAAGCTAAGTATTAGCCAGTCAGAAGATAAACATATTGTAAAAACCAATAATAACGCTACATTCATTCTTTTTTTTTGTCTGTCACAATTAATTTTTAAAATCTTTCAAATTAGTTTTAATTCTAATTAGTAAGTCAATCTATTCATAAACTTTATTTCAAATAATTTCATTAATTATATTTGCCGTTTGATTATATAGATTAATTCCATTTCAAATTTCATCAACAATCGTATTTGTAATTTAATTGAATAATAATTAATATATTGTCGTTTTGAAATTTATTTCTTTAATTTATCGCAAGATAGAGGTCTGTGAGACATTGCGAATTATAAGGGCAAATTTGTGATATTCGTATCTTTATATTTATTTACATTTAAGTATTCATATGCAGTTCGCATGGTCTCTAGGAACTCTGGCGCTCACAATGCACAAAAAAATCACTGCTAGTAAAAGAACGACGGCCGACCCCCTAAGAAAAATAAAAACGAGTCTCATGCATTTGAACAACTAGTATTTCGTTATAAATTGACGCCCAACTGTTCAGTTTCATTACAATCCATGTGCTGCCAGTAGCAGCACACCTCGCCCCACAGTGGGGCGAGATGGGCTGCTACTGACAGCACCCCTTCCACATATCTCGTGATCTAAACATTCGATCGAGTTCTACGACGCATCGTCGGTGATGCGAGTGGAACAAGGTCGCACTAGGCGTACCTTAGTGATTTATTTAAGCAGGTTTTTTCCACAGTTTTCCTGCAATGTATGAAATTTAGCGGCATGACCTGATTTCTCCGGAATTTTGAAACCCCCAAACACACTAAGACCGAAGTCAGAAATCTCTGTATAATGGTTATTGGCCAGGGAGACAGAAAACTAAAATCCCTACTCTTTTGTTGTGGTACTGTAATACACAAAGGACCAGCACCCCTTACCTCTGTAGGTTAAATATGCCGTCCTACCCTGCTTGGCAGTGGAAAAAATGTTCAAGCGGATGGGGACGGAAACGTGTAACCGGCTGTGGCATCATAACCATGCGCAGTGATTTTACGAGATCGCTCAAATATTTGTATATGTCGATATAGGATATGTTTAAACATCAGTGTCTCGAGTACTAGCAGACTCGCTCATTTTTTGTTTCTTGCCAAAGTTTAAGAACTTGGATAAGTCTACGTTTAGCCAGATGGCTTGTCATTTAACTGAAAAATCCAACTCATTCTTCCAAATTAGCTACCTTGAAAGCATTGCCATCAACTAGGCACTGCCTTTACCGAGCTGTTAAATTTCATGAATCACCATGAACTTTAATTTTATTTATATACAAGCGACAATGCACAATTAATATCTAAGATTGGTACGGCAAATAAGTTTTAAAATGAACCTCGTAGATCCCTTGACGGATCCAGATATTTTGGATTGTCTATCGCGACTGCTGTGTCTATAGAATCGACAACAAGAGTTAGAAACTAATTTCGAATTCAGGCGATGCCAAGTAATGCCATGTCTCGAATTTTACATTATTCAGTACGGGATGTTTTGTATGAGGGCAATTTTCGGAAGGGATGATCTCAATAGCAAATAGGATGTGTCATTATTTGGTGTGTTGTTTTTTTATCACGTCTCTTCGGCAATTTAATTTTTTCCGCTAGGATGTATTTAATTGTTATGGATAAAGATGTATTAAGGAAAAGATGCCAATTTGTTACAGTTGTTATAATATACTTTAATCGGCTTTTGGTTATATTTAGTTTGCCAAAAACAATCTTAACAATGCTGTTTATATTCCCAAGTAATGAAGCAGCGCTATGGTGCAAAATAAAAAATGCAAAATTTTAACAATCATTTTGGTTGATTTTAATTCCACTCTCGCAAAGTTTAGATTGGCAAATAAATTTAGAATGGAATATTCTTAGTGATCTTTTTGCAATGGTTAACTAACGTAGGGTTAAATAGATTACCGGGTGTCAACCATCCATTCTCAATTTGGTGGGGAACACAAGTTAAGCCTTTCAGTCATAAAGTCAAATCTTTTGGATTTCGCTTTTCTATAATATCTACAGATGAGAATAAGATTTCTGCATTTAAAATCACAATCCAAGAAGACATGTAAAGATATTTCATTTAGCACCTGTAGAGCCATATGTTATCGAGAGGCAGAAGCGCCGGATTCAGATTGCAGTGACACGTTTTATCGGACTATCAATAGTATCGCGAATGCAGCTGCAAAATATCGATGTTTATTGAACAGAATCAAATTCTAAGCGGTGCGGTGTTTTTGATACCATCGATAAGTAAATAATATATTTTCAACGTACTATTGTTATTTGCTTGGAGCATGCATACGATTGTACGAATTCTGATGTCCAATACATTGAACAATTTGCTTTCCCATCATAAAACTTTCATACGGACATTTTTTGTTCTAGATTTAAAAAGATGGAAAATTCTTGT
Organism: Pissodes strobi; assembly: GCA_016904865.1. Classification (NCBI taxonomy): domain Eukaryota; kingdom Metazoa; phylum Arthropoda; class Insecta; order Coleoptera; family Curculionidae; genus Pissodes; species Pissodes strobi. Next base: position 125,183 of record MU184107.1, on the reverse strand, counting down.
AGCTTTGCTAAAAGAAAATATCAACGGCCTCTTAAAAAAATATTGCAAGGATTTCTCATTGATCATAGTTTTTATTCGACTTTTTACTTACTTTTATTTATGTGTTTATGTAATTGAAAGATAAGTAAACTACTTAACTTTTACTTTTCTTTCAAACAAAGAAAACGATTTTGACATAATCGAGCAAATGACATCAGATAACTTGCAGATAGAAAATCAGAACATAAATAAGGAAGACGCTGTACTGCAGCCCAAAAACATGTATTTATGTGATAGAAGAAACCATGGCATTTAATCGATTTTCAAAATTGAGAAAGAGCATTCATTTAGTTGACATAACATCTTGACCAGAGGTCGAGAGGACAACAAGTATCGTCTTTGGCAGGTTAGAGATATCTATGATTCAATCCAAATTTGTTGCAGAGACCTTGTGCCTTAAACACCTCTATATGTGGAACAAATAAATATAAAACAATATGTTCCTATCAAGCCTAAGAAATAGGGAACCAAAATTAGGATTTTAGGCAGGTTTCATCATTTATCAAAGCGCACAAACTGAAATAACAGAGATATACGCTCTGTTCGGGATAAACAACTAATTTTTTAATTGTTTAAATCCATAAAGGTATCTACATAATTAATCACAATCAATTAGTGTATAAATAATATGCAAGGAAATATCATGTGAACATCAGTGACACTGTTAAACATATGATGAAGCAATCTACAAATTAAGAATTTCCTGGTAAAAACAGATATAATCAGAAAATTAAATTACTGTATTGAGTTGAGCAGACAATGAGCAACAATTATAAATAATTACTGTTTCTCAAGATTTAATTTTCTTTACTTTAAAGTATAAAATTCAAAGGAAAATAATGATTAAGATATGAAATTGAAAAGAAAATGATGATTAAAATATGAAATTCAAAAGAAAATAATGGAACGACGTTAAAATTCAGTGACTCTCGGTAAATTTAAATAAATGGTAACTTTAAATTTGATAATAAATAGAGAAATAGGGGTACAACCTCTAACAATGAATCTTATGACTCAAGATAAGTAACTACTATTACTTTTATTTAGGCCCTTGGCACATAAACGAAAACTGAGCGCAATTGCGGTTCAATTTAATTAAACATAAAGATAATATAATCACTACCTCGCAATGGAGATTAAAATTTAGATAAAAGATAAAACCAGATAAATTTACATATGTGAGATTAACCTCTCATAAATGCAAAATAATGTCGGTACATCAGGATTGAGACTAGACAGGGTGAATGCTAATAGTCATATTATGCTTGATGTAATAAATAAATTGAAAATTTAATTAAATGACCCTGGAAAGAAAAAATATTAAAAACCAGCAATACTATGAGGGAAAATTCGGAGAAATTCTACTGAAAATTCAATTTACTACCTATGCAGGAATATATAGAATTTACTCCGAGAATTAACCCAAATAATACTGTTCAATTTGAATGAAAATACAAAAAAAAATGTGCATGACCACTGAACGATAAAATAATTACGATCTCCCTAAATTTGGACTAAGCCTCTTTCAAATTACATGATTTTGATTAATGAGAGACGCAAATATTCACCAATAAATCGGAAATATTACCCAAAAGGTCAGGATAATAATTAAAAAATATTGAAGATGTAAGTTAATTAAAAGTGAAATATAAAATGCTAAATTCTTGCTTTAGTCAAATAATACTAAGCGAATCATAACAAATATTAATTATGTATTTAAAAATGAAAGAATTAGTTAAAAATATTGCAAGATTAATTAAATATTACAAGATTAAAAAATCGGCACTCACCCGTCAACGTCTCAACACAAGATAACCATCCCGCAATCAAAATTCAAGACGTTGGACAAAATTATGTTTGCCGATGTTTTATTGGCTAATTTATAACATGTGATCAACACTATAAACCTCGTAGCGCAAAGTAATAAAAATACTCCATGTTAAATATAGTAATCTATAGTAAAATAAATTCACCCTACTAGTACTTTACTTAAATTTCCTAAATTTAGATTACTTTTTTAATTTGGAAGAACGTTTCCCTATAAGATATTGCTGTATCTTTATAAGTTAAGGTACTTTATCCTAGACACGATTCCGGGAAATGACATTTGCTCCCGCACTAAAAGCAGTACATGAGATCTGAAATACGCATTTATGGTTTTAGGGCTAGCACCAACTTTTATCAAGAATACAATTTTTTGAGGAACCAATAATAAAGAAGTTTCCCAATTTGGCATACTTTTTTGGGCATACTGTCTATTGCGAACATGGAAGAAGTTGACAAATTAAATCTTCTCTTGACGCAGCTTGACGATCCCGAAAATGGACAGTCCGGATAATGTCACACGCTCTTGATATCGCTGTGGTAAACTCCTGGCTGGAATACATGGAAGGTGCTAACTGCTTAGGGTGACAGTCCAATAAAGTCATGGACTTATGTGATTTCCGAATGAGAATTGCTCAACAATTGGTATACTTCAAGGAGTTTCCAAAACGAGGAAAACATTGAAAAGAAGTTAGGCATATAGAAAAGTGTGTTGAATTTAGGCCAATTGACAATGCTAGATATAATCAGCATTACTTTTTACCTGAACTTGATTACAAAATGAAGGCACTAGATTCAAGATGGAAAACTCAAGGGAACACTATTTTTTATGTGGCAAATGCAAAATTCACATATTTGCTATTGCTGCAGGACCTTTTCCTCAAATTTCACGGCAAATAACATACTTTTTGCCACAAATATCCAATTTTAACAAGATATATGTTTTCTTAAATTAAATTTCTTTGTTTATGTCTCAAACTCATAATGTCCATCGATTTGGACATGTCATAAGTCATATGCTAAACGTAAATAAATTTAGCTCAAAAATACCTTATCTCGAAAACTACGTGGTTGCAAAAAAAATTAAATACAACAGTTGCTCCTAGTTAAATGATCTTTATTTGTGTGTTTTTCTAATCGTCACTCTTTTATATACAGGGTGGTCAAACAAAGTTACATTTTTGAAATGAATTTTATTAAATTTTTGAATAGCCCTTTCAAAGAAAAACTCAAGGATATACATTAGCATGGGTCTGTGATGCACCGTTTCGAACTTATTAGCAATAATCTTCAGAATTCAGATTATGTTTAAACCATCATTTTTGGTTTGCTCATCAGCTTTTTAATAATTTTTCCACGTATCATCTTTTAGAAAATAATGGTTTTCTTGATCAAATTTAAAATATTATTTAAAATACGCCACGTTTCACAAAATGATACTTTTTTAATTTTTTTGAAAATATTTTAGTCGATTTTTGAATAGCCAGTTTAATAGCAGTTTTAATTACATAATATAGTACGGGTCTCTGACTTTGCTTAATTGGCAGATAAATTCAAAAATTGGTTTTGAGATTTAAATTATAAAGATGAAACTGGGAATTAGGTCCTTATCAAATTGTTCACAACGGCTTTAGGGCGATGTTAAGAAGTCATGTTAAAAATAGAATTTCAAACTTTCCATAATGTTGCCAGATTTTGCAAATTACTTATTTCTACGTCTAAATGTGTACGTAAATGACAACAAAAAATTAACACTAATTACAAACGTGTCCGCCGTTTTGAAGGATACAAGTAGTATATGCTATTTCTAAATGGTGTATGGCATTTGAGACGTAATTCGTTTCTTTCAGATATAATAGTTTATTGCCGCGCGAACTCATTTCTGCACTTCCAAAACGGTTGACGGTTTATCTTTGTAAGCCATATCTTTCAATGTCCACAAAAAAGTTCATCGGGATCAAATCTGGACTTCGCGCTGGCTATGAGATGGTTCCGTTTTGTCCAATCCACTCTCTGAAATTTTCGTTTAAAAAACGAATGACTTCAGCACTTCGATGATAAGGAGCGCCATCTTGCTCCTTCGTATACATTATACTAAATAGACTTAACAAAAATGCAACTTAACCCTACGTTACTAACCTACGGTCTCTAAGACCGACAGAATCTGAAAATGCCGAGAACTTCCGATCCATCCCGACCGAAAGACTGTGTGTCGCGGTACCTTCCTGTCTAAATGCTTCGAGTTCAGTGTATCAACAGTGTTAGCGAAGCGTGTATTTTTATTCCGTTAGAGACAAAGTTGGTCCGTGAGACCAAGGTTAGTAAACTTGTAATACATATTTATAGGTTCCCGCCGAGTCGGATTCGAATTGGGCGTCGTCAAAGACCCCCCTAACCCGAATTTGAACCCTCCAGGTCGAACCACACCAAGAGACCCTATTTGGAAGCCCCTAGGAGACTTAGCGACTTAAAACTTCAGGTGGGGGTTCGGACCGATGCCCTCTATCCCCCTGCCGAATACAAACTCGCTAGCTCGAAATTTAGGTAAAAAAAAGCCGGTAGGAGCCGAATTTCCGGTAGGCTCCAACTACGAAAAAAAACCGTCTCCTAAATATAAAATGACCTACGAAAGCGTTTTTCTTCGAAATAATATTTAAGGGTCCAAAACCGCGAGCGTTCTCGAAATAGGAGCGGATTGAAAATCGCGCGGAGTACTTTTTTTTAAAGTCTAATCCGTACGGGGGACATTTTTGGGTCTCGTTCCGAAAAAATTATTTTTCGACCTCGTCCGGCTCCTACCGCGGAACCTATCGAAGGTAGGGTCCCGTCGAGGTCAGGTTCGAACTCGGCATCGTCGAGAACCCAACTAACCCAAATTTCAGCTCTCTGTTTTCACAGGATCACCTCAGCCCCTAAATAGGGGCCCCTAGGTTCCAAAAAAATTTTCCGCGGAGGCCACAGTTTTTTTTTTAATGTCCAAATTCGTTTTTCCCGACTCCGAAAACCCCCGAGTCCCCATTTTTACCTAAATCTGAGCTGTCTCGTGCTCGGTCTAGTACTAGTTCACATTCTAAGAGCATAAACAAATTTTTATGTGTTTTTTTTGTATATGTATTATTAATTAGTACAATAAATAAAAGTAACAAAAACAGATAAAATTGTTTAATTTTGACTTGAACAACAAAAAAGTAGATAATTACATCTATTTATAATTACTCGGTCTCACAGACCGAGGTTAGTAAAACTGTAATTTTCGGCAAGGTTAGTTCCGAAGGGTTAATAAAATAAATAGAAAAAAGTGAAAGTCCGAAAAAATTCGCGTATAATATTATAATACACTGATGCCTGTCAAAAAGTCAGTGACCTTACCATGACAACAGGGAACAACTATTGTTTTCGAAACTACTGTGATTATGTAAAAAAAGTAAAAATTAATAATAACATCAATTTTGTGATTTTGTCTTTCACCAGGCAGGTTTCGATATTTTTTGTTTAAGAGATGATGTGGTATAAATTATAAGGAAAACAATACTTTTTAGTGTTGAGTTTATTTTCTATTTAAGGACCTTATTTACAAGATTTTTTCAATTACGAACGTAAAAGAATTTATGCGTTATTGGAAAATAATTGCCAATTAACCCAAAACGGTAAGACAGAGACATGTACTATGCCATATAATTGAAATTGCGATTAAAGTGGCTATTCAAAAATAAAATAACCTACAAAATGTCTCATTTGAACAAATGCGAAAAGTAACAGTTTTCGAACCTTGGCAACACTGCCTAGTTATGTACTGAATTTTAAATTGGAACATTGACTGATCAATAGCAAGTACTATCGTGTAGAAAAGAAGCATATAAAACTTTTAAAAGTCAATCAGCATCGCGTCGTATCCATGGCGGTTAAATAATTGCATCAATTCTGAAGATAATCGCTAATAGGTTTGAAACGGTGCATCACAGGCCCACGCTCATATATATATATATCGTTGAATTTGTCTTTATATTTAAAAATATAATAAAATATAGGGTGTCTCATTTAAAAAATGTAACTTTGTTTGACCACCCTCTACAAAAGGAGTGACGATAAAAGAATACAAAAAATAAAGGTCATTTTACTGGAAACAACTTGTGTATTTAATTTTCCTTGCAGCCCACGAAGTTTTCGAAATAAGGTATAGGACCATCTTTGAACGGGCCACCCTGTACAGGGTGTCCCAAATTCGAGCCTCATCATTGGGATCTCGGAAACTAGAAGAGATACGAGGTCGGTTAAATGGAGGCAAAGTTGCGCAATTTGATGCTGATTAAAATGCCACCGTAAAAGTTAAAAAAAGCCGAATACTTCCGAAGATATTTAGAAAAAACCTAATATTCGCGATTTCATTTTTATTTTTTTATGACTCTATTTGAAGAGATATACCAAAATAAATTTCATATTCTGATTGCTACTT
>MU184107.1:70662-98867 GCA_016904865.1 Pissodes strobi | reverse complement strand
TGTTTTAGTGCATGTTGCCGAAGGTTCCAAACCCCAACGTAGTTAAAGTTTTTATTGTACAAATTTCGATTTCCCTATAGAGACGTGCCTTATGTCACGCGACTTCAGCTGGTAGGATTAGAGAGTTTAGAGGTGCGAGGAAGACAGGCTTTGGTTCTATTTTTATATAAATTAGTAAATGGTCATATTGATTGTAGTGATCTACTTTGCACTTTAGATTTTCGAGTGTCTCAGACAGCAACTGGATTGAGGCAGTTATTTGTGAACGCGCGCTACAGAACAAATTATGGAAGCCATTGTTTTAGTAACAAGTTAATTATAAATTATAATAGATATTTTAATAATACAGATCTTTTCAATAGAAGTCCTTACAATTTTAAAGCAACAACTCAAGGCCTGTTTTAGGCTTCCAAGATGCTTTTTTTAAATTTCTTATTGTAGTACTATTTAGGGTCTATAACTCTGTAGTGAACTTGAGAATAAATAAATAAATAAATAAATAAATAAATAAATAAATAAATAAATTATATTAACTCTAATGATGAGTCGATTTGCATATTAGTATTTTTATTATTATTCTTCCTAGAGTATGGCCATTATCTAAGAAGGGTAATGATTGACTTATAATCTGAATATTTTTTCGCTGTGAAATAACTCATATAAGCTGTTTAAAAGGCATCGATTTTTAATGGTTCTGTTCTACATATGTTGTATATTAGGAATAGGTGATATTTGCGAGATCAATGCGGATGACTATCTGGTTGCATTTGGATGTGTTTCTAGAATGATATGCCTTAAGTGTGTTTTCTATAAATGGGATATCTGTATGATTCGTTAATCTGTCTTTCTCTTTTCTATGTTTCCTTATCCTATCCATAATTTTGTATTCAATCTTTATGATGGCTTATCCTTATATATATTTACTTAATCTAAGTTTTCTTCTATCAACTTATGTGCTATTTATTCTGTTATCTCTGTGTTTCTATACTTAAAGGATCCTTATTTTATTCCTTTATCTTTTCTATAATCCCTTATTTATGTTGGCTTATTTTTAATCTTTTAATATTTTAATGTTTTATCTATTTCTACGCATTGTATTTATCTCTATGTATTGTATCTATCGATACTTTTGTGTTGTATTTTCCCTAATTGTTCCTCATAATTTATGATTTTCTCCATATGATACTTATCACTGCTACTTGGCTTCATGTGCCATGCTACTTCAACTTATTTTTCTTTATTTCTATTACTATAGTCTCGTATACCGTCTACTTTTCCTTATAGCTTTATATATATCCATATATTTTATGAGGTACAACTAACTGGATGACCTTTTATACTAAAATTTGTTGAAAGTTTACTGATTGTTTTTAAAACATAGATAAGAAGTATAATAATTATCTTTCAAGATCAAGTATCAAGTTCAAACTTTAGACTGAGTGTTCTTTTTTGTGAATAAGATTACTAGTTTACAATATGACTGACTTTAGCGGTGCAACGCTCATCAAACTTACAAATACCAAAACAAAAATTCCCAGATCGTTTACAGTTTATGGAGGCCTGTATACCATCCTGAAGAAATATTCCGCTCTGTGCCCTCCCAGTCTAAAAACAGGGTGTTTTTTATTTAAACTGCCAAAAAGGAAAATGCACCAATCAGAATGTAGGTATTAATAAAATTGGCAGCACGGTCAAGGAAATAGCTAAATTTTTATCGCTGGAATATCTGGAGTCCTAGGCTAGCTAGCCCTTAAGAAACACGGATGGTGGAGGTCTAGAGGTGTGGCCGACGGCGACGCTGATGACTCAATTGAAAATAAAATGGAAATTTAAAAAAAGATTGAAATTTCGGTGATGTGTACTTCTTTGCAAGCCGAAGTTGAAGAACAACCTACTCTTATGGAATAGATTTGGGTGTACGATATAAGGAAGGAGGTTCTGAAAATGATTTCACCAAAGTTATTTCTGTACAAAATAAGGCAAAAATACATCTATTCCTGGTGTCAATTTGAAAGGGTGCAACAACATTACAATTAACATTAAATATTAAGAGTACCTAGCCTTAGTAGATTTTATTTTTTATGTAAAGCTAGTTAGTGTTCCTAATAAAAAAAAAATACATACGTGGTCGTTTCATTTTGCAGTTGTAGGAAAAGCATTGTAAAAAACTCGTTTGAAAACACTTTTGCAAAACTCGCTCGACTTGTGGATCTCGCCTTCGGCTCGGTCCAACAAACTGTCTCGCCCTTGTGAAAAAAGTCGTTTTCAAAACTTTTTAAATAACTTTTAAAATTTGAATAGCAAAATAGTAGATGTATTTAGCTATAATTAGCAATCAAATATGGTATCATTTTCTGTCACTACTTCATGCTTTGGCAAGTGGGGCTACTCGTTGCATTGCTTTTACGCAGGCGAAAATAAGTCTGCTGTTAGCTTTTGTTTTCAGAAGAACAGTTTTTTACGTGTCTCGCATTTAGTCTTGCATTCTTAAGCAAGTTTAATTCGGTATTGTAAGACAGGAGGTGTCATAAACGTTATTAGCATTAATTCTTTTTTAGGAGTGCTTAGCAGTTACGGTTGTCTCATTCAAGCAGTGTTGCTTTTTCAAAAAATTATCTTTAATGGTCTGTTTCTATTTGGAATAAGAATAATTAGTAGCTTCCCCACATCTGTTTTTCTCTACTATACCACATTATGTTATCCATATTATATTCGCATTTGATTCTACTATATAACCTATTTTGCTTCAATGTTAAATACCGATGTATACTTTAAATTTGAGTGTTCTGAAATTAACTGGATTTTACGATTGGATAATCTGCCTGCTGTCACTACTTAATTCTAAGTTCATAAATACCCCATTATTGTTTTGCACTTCCTTATCATATCCAAATAAAATTTAGCATAAATGCCACAATAGCACGAATTATATTTTTAAGCTTAACGTCTTAATTTCATATGCAAATGAAAACAATGCTACATACATAAAAATAGTCAAATCCAATCAACCCTAATTAGAGCCACCCAAACTAAACAAATGAAGCCACATTATCTCCAAACATACATTTGTTTTAACCAGATATGTATACTAAAAAAAGTTAAAAAGTTATATAATTCTGAAATATTAATGTATTCATTAAAACTCGGTTTTTACCAACATTTCATTAAAAGCGATAATATTCGCTTTAATTTCCCCAGATTTTTGCATTTGACAGTCCCCATTTCAATTGTTTGCTTTTGAATTTTGCATTAATAATGCAAATTTAATTTATCAACAGCACTTTTATGTATCCATTAATAGATGTTCGATTGAAATCCCCGAAACCGTGTCTGTTGTCTGTTTAGCTTTCTATAGTATTAACTTATGAGTTGCTCTAGTCAATAATCATTGTTTTTTATCATCTTGAACACATTTTGATCTGTTAATAAGCCTTTTATTTTCAGTCCATTATACTACGCATATATTAAACTGTCTTGAAAATGTTACTGGCCAATACGTCAGCTTTTATTTAATCTTCATTCTTTCGCAGTTTCGCCTGTCCCCCATCTAAATTTCAGGGGAAAAGAGACCAATACTTCTTTTAAAAGTTTAGTTCTTTTTATAAAAGTTCTTCCACCTTTTACCCTGTTTAAGCAAGGCTAATTCTCTCTAACTTAATGGAAAGAAGTTGTTGCCTTTTTGAAAGTTTTATAAGGAAATTACGAGGTTTTTGTGTTTTATTCTTTTTTTTGCGTAGGAACATCCTGTCTGGTATTGTTGTCTGACTTTATTACGGAACATAAAGCGGAGAAGGTAAACAAATCTTCCAAAAAGCGTTATGAAATTGCCTAACTTCTTAAGAGCTTCATATTGCGCGCGTAAGACGACGTTCCTAAATAGAAAATCAATGATATAAAATAAAAGATAGATAATCTATTTGATATTATATTTAATGCTTCTAGGACAAATACAGGTGCTACCAAATTAGAGCTTTTCTATTCGAACCGTAGACAAAATAAAATATACGAAGTCAACTACCTAAGAGCTAAGTTACGGAATTTGTGGCCAAATGATATATCAGAAGGAAATCTGAGTAATCTTTATTTCAAGTTTAAAGAAGAATTGATATTTTTGAAAATCACCTTAATTTTTGCTTGTCTCTGATAGTTTTTAATTTCTCTACAAGATCATACACAACATTAATACAACGTTTGGACTTTGGGCTCATATTAGCAAGATTAATGTTTTAAAATATGAACTTAAACGACGATAACCCAAGCAAACTCAAATTTCCGTTTGACATATTACTTGGCGATAGTAGAAGAAGGATTTCGAACCTCCATTGTCTTGATTTAACTTAATGCAGAACGTTTCGGACAATCCTATTTCTGTCCATTAAAAAGGGTAAACTAATCTAAATCCTAAGGCTATTAAGTTTATAAAGGCGTTTCCCATGACCGAGGTGGGTGCAGTTAAGGATGGATTGCTTATGATATTCTCATTGTTTTATTGAAAAGAGCTTCTTTTAACTTGCGCTTTTTTCATTGTGGTCCCTTGTATACTACCTACGCCTCTGAACATTTAATGATGTGTTATTTGCACCAAACATGATCAGCGATTCTCGATCTTGTAGTTTCGCCCCTCTGGTGTGTTTTGTTTCCCCAATATACGACTCTCCACATTCACATGATATCTGATAGATAGACAGTTATGACCCTTCTTAGTGTTGATCGAGACTTAAAGACAGTTTTGATTATGTAATAATATATTGATTAGTTATTCGTCTCATCATTTCGGACATTCCTTTTATATGCGAAATCGTTAAGAGACAGAGGGTGTCTTACCCGAGCGGTCGTGCTATTGGTTCTGCATTACGGTTCTCTCTAATCTTATTTATGGATCTCTTCGTATAACCATCCTAAAGGAGATCGACCTTAAGATTGCCCATCATTTCATCATCAAGAGTTGCTTGAAAATGGTTTGACTGGATATTAAGATACTGACCCGTGTGGGTTTATTTTCTATATACAGAAGTTTTAATTAATCCACTCTTCCTACGGACACTAATGGTTTAGAAACGGTAGACAGGAGTTCTTCTCCTTCTCGACAGTGAATTTAATGGAATTATTTACTGTATTAAGGTGACTGAGAAGGAGTCAAACTGCTTCTTAGGTCCATTCTAGATCATGAAAATATCATCGAAACGAATAATCAATATTGTGAACTACTAAAATGCATAAGCTACTAAATAAATATCATCCTGTCCTAAGTTTGAACTTGAACTTGGAAATTGTTATACAAACATTAAAGGCAAACTATAAGCAACGCGAGCAGTCAATAAGAGCGATTATGAACCTTAAGCGTGCAATGGTCAGCATTTTTTATAATATAAATACGCTACCGAGCCTTCGGTTCGGCAGGCTTTTGTCTCACCTAAAACCAGCTGCTAGGTTGGCCACATGGCTTCTTCAAGTTCTATCCGCTCCTAGGTTGGCCACATGGCCGCTTCAGGTTCTAATCCTTTTCTCCTGGCCCAAACGTAGCCTTGGTTGGCCACATGGTCGGTAAGTATAGGGGTTTCATAACCGCAGTAGTAAAAGTCGAGTCTATGATAAATTTGTCAAAGTTGTTAAGTAGAGTCTGTCAAGTAGTTAAAAGTGTAGTGTTCAAGTGCTCTTTCGAGTAGTGTAAACTTAAATAAAACACAACACAAGCTCTTAAGAAAAACTATATTTATAAAGCAGTGACCAAAGACCTAACTATACCTCCAATCGAGAAAACATGCGCGCCTTAGTAGTCGTGTGTAATAAAATCTTATTACGTTTCTGAACAATAGACATTGTACAATGTGTTATCATTAACTCTTCTCTGCGACGTTGTCATTCTTTTTAATTGCGACAACCTCTAAAACGATTGGTGGAGGCATGCCGTAATTTACGTCTAAAAAATACAATTAAATTATAATTAAAAAAATCAAATCACGCGCCTGTAATCTTTCGCGCAGTGTCAGTTAAACTTAACAATTGGTTAATCTTAGATATACCCACTAAAACTAATATAATTCAAAAACTTCAATACAAAAAATTCCAATCGCGCATTAATGTATTAAATCATCGCAGAATACAGGTCGCCACCTGGTAGCGGTAATTGCAAGCAACGGATTCATTGAAGGAGCGCATCCAAGTGCCGCCATCTAGGAACGGTAGACGCAGGCTTAGGAAAGGAAGTGCTGCTAGTTGAGGAAGGTCAGCATCAGAACCACATGGTCAAGCTGCATATCGTACAACCGATGACAGTTCCGTATCTGTAAGGAAAAAGATACAAAAATAAATTAGCAGCTGATTTATAAGAAATAAGATAAAATAAGAATATTAAAATGGAGCAATACAACAGATTTGTATAGAAGAAACTAAAGGAAACAATGGAGCAGGAAGCACGAGAAACTATTGAATAAGACAAGGAGAGGGAAAATATAAATTCTATCTGGAACAAGTACTCAAGTAAAATGAGAAATTAAGCAGAAACTAAGAGAAACTAAGACAAACACAAAAATTAGTTGGGAGGAAAGCCTCAATGTAAATAGTTGTAATATAAAACCCAAGGGCGCATAGAAAATTATATATACAAGACACTTAGAAGGTTAAAAATATAAATAAGGAAAATAATAAATTGCATATAGTGACACAGAATGCAACTCAACATAAATATGCATAATATAAACCCGAGTGTTAATAAGACATGTACATAGATAAAAACACTTAGGAAGTTAATGAACTATATACAGAAAAATAGACATTATATATAATATAGTACATAAAAGGATTTATGAAGACAAATGAAACTAGAATAGGTCATGTTAAGTGTTAAACTATAGGAGGGTAAATATTATTGAGAAAACTAGTAAAGGGCGTAACTTTACCCTTGCCTTCAAGAAAATACCAAACTTGGATACAATAAGCGCCGTGGAAAAACTACAACTGGATGGACCGTATTAAGGTGAACTAAGTTGAAAGATAATGGCCGTCCTAGAGAAATCAGAAACAAAGACAAGCAATACCATACAGGAGAAACGAGCAGCAATTAGGAACTTCAAAATAACGAGAACATCATGATTATTTCAGCGGACAAGGGTAACGCTACAGTAATAATGGATGCACAAAAATGTAAGATAATGATCGAAAAAATAAAACGCTCGCTTAAGGTAAATATAGGTTAATATCTAGCATCCCTACAAATCAAATTTAGGAAAGACCTAACAACAAATATAAATATAAGGGTTCCATCCCTGATAATATTATAACATCGATCACACCACACCACATGTTTGTAGGCTGCCAAAAATTCACAAAAATGATATACCACTCAGACCTATCACTAGATGAAGAGATTCGGCAACCAGCAGATTAAGAAGTTTTCTCCTCCAAATTGTCCAGCAATTAGTCGGCAAAATACCTTCATTTGCAAGAAGTCTAGTCACTTTGTAGATATCCTTAAAAACAAGGAATTAGGTTCTGTAGACAAGTTTGTCAGCTTTAACGTTGAAAGCCTAGATGCCAACGTGCCTTTGAAGGAATCGTTGAGTATTGTCGAGCCTAGATTGAAGTAATTCCAAACCAAACCAAATTTTCAAAAAGAACTTCATTGCCTCTAGAGGGAGCGATAGAGCTTTTGAAGTGTTGCCTACATACCTCAATTAAATATCAGGTTAAAGTAAGGTTTTATGTCCAGGATGATGGCCTACCGATGGGTTACCCACTCTCTCCCCACTGAGAGCAAATGTATACATGGAATGATTTGAAACTAATGCCATTAATACCGCGATCGACAAATTATAAATCTGGCTGTGATATGTCGACGATAATTTCATAATCTGGAATGGAATAGATAGACAGTTAGACTCCTTGCTCAGTCATCTTAATTGAGTAAATGATTCCATTAAATTCACTATCGAGAAAGAAAAGAACTGCTTTCTACTGTTTCTAGATGTTTTTGTCAGTAGAAAGAATGGATTAAGTAATAAATCTGCATCTAGGAATCCAACCCACACGAGTCAGTATCTAAGCTTTCAGGCAATGTCGATAACAGCAACCAAGTTATGAATAATTAAAACGCTATATAAGCGAGCAACTACATTCTGCAGTGACCAAGTATCTTTGATGTTGAATTGAGCAATATCATAATGGATATGCTTCAGAATGGTTATACGGAGAGGTTCGTAAGATTATAGAGAACTGTATTGTAGAACCAATCATCTAAACATTTACATCCATTTCGTATATAAAAAGAACATTCTAAAAGATTAGACGAATAGCTAATCACTGCAAAACGTTCTTTAAGTCTGGATCAATATTAAAAATCGTCTTAGCAAAAAAAATGATTCATTAAAATAAGAGAAAGAGTGTATACCAGAGACCATGTAAATGTGGTGTATAATGGGGAATAAAAACGTCCGTTAAATGTATGAACAAAGGAAGACAAGAAACCAACACAAAGAACAAGCACAAGTTTTCATTAAAATCAATGAAGATATCTTCAGCAATCCAAGCAAAGAAATACCTACCATTTGGCAACCACTAATAAAGGGCACCAAAGCCGGGACTCTGGGTGGATGGCATGGCCCCACGGTTCACTGCACCCAACTCGGTCACAGCTGAGCGCCTTGCTCTAATATATAAGCTGTCAATAGCCTCAGTAATGGGGAACTTGCATAAAAATTAAATTTGAAAAATATTACTCACAAACATAATTTAATACTATTAAAAGAACCACAGTTCACAAAAAAACAAATTTTTTATTTTTGTATAATAATTATAAGCAATTCAAATTATTCTTGTAACGCGCCATTCTTGGCTGGGACCGGTTGTGACGTCAAGTAGCTCGTTTGTCGTCGCGCCTGACCGTAGCCTACCGATAGATCTAGCCGTGACACTCATCCCCGCTACGCCAGTGACGTCACAACTGTAGGTGTAATTAAGCAAATAATGGACAAAATCGAGTTGCGTTCTTTTACATATTCACTCCAATATCTCCGAACCTAATTGAGCTATCAAAATTATTTTTTTACTATTGTAAAGTGCACAGTTTGACGCTTCTGTCGAAGTATAAAATGGTTGATATTTTTTATTCTAAATAACTTTTGTTTTCAGAAATTATGCAGGCAAATATTCACCAATCGAAGAACTTTTTTGTTCTTAGGAATTTCCTATAACATGCAGCGAAGAAAATGTAGATAAAAGACCAAAAATATTTCTGGTACCAAAATCGTTATTGTCACTTTTATAGTTTAGGCTCTATGGTATTTTATAGCTCGCAGAATTTAAAAATTCTGGTAACTCGTCACATCGGCGCCGGCAGAGTTTTTAAATTCTGCGCGCTATAAAATATAATAGCGCCTAAACTATAAAAGTGACAATAATGATTTTGGTACCAGAAACATTTTTGGTCTTTTATCTACAGTTTCTTTGCTGCATGTTATAGGAAATTCCTAAAAACAAAAAAGTGTTTCGATTGGTGAATATTTGCCTGCATAATTTCTGAACTGCAAAAGTTATCCATGTTTTAAGTATATTTAGAATATAAAATATCAACCATTTTATACTTCGACAGAAGCGCCAAACTGTGCACTTTACAATAGTAAAAAAATGATTTTGATAGCTCAGCTAGGTACGAAGATATTGAAGTAAATATGTAAAAGAACGCAACTCGATTTTATCCATTATTTGCTCAATTACACCTACAGTTGTGACGTCACTTGTATAGCGGGGATGAGTGTCAGGGCTAGATCTATCGGTAGGCTACGGCCTGACGGACGGCAGAGCAGGGAACGTCTTAGCTTCCATTATTATTATTAATATGAAAGCACAGATTAAAGTACAAATCAACACGAATTATAACAAACACCCTGGCAATTCAACGACAAGCAGTAATAAACGTAAATATTTAAATACTTGTGGCTGCCGATGCCATACTGCCTTCACTGACATTTTAAGATAATATGTCAATGACTGCTTTTCGATCGAACGAGCGGTGTGACGTCACGTGTCGTTTAAAATGAGTAGGTTGCGGTCACAACTTTAATTGTTTATTACAAATTAAATATTGCGATTTGAGGGCTGATATTTGGTGTGTGCTGTCTCTATAGGTAGGCAAATATATTAAAGAAATAAAAAAAAAATGTTCAAGTTCCCTATTAGGTTGGGTTAGTACACTGAATAACGGACATATTTAGGACTGTCAGAAACGTTGTGTATTTAAGTCAAAGAAAGACAATTAAGTTTGAAATTCTTATTTTAATATCAGTAATGGGTCATACTCTACCAAAAGTTTTATCTATGCATGTTGAGGCAAAACATCCGACGAAGACAGTAAGAAATCTAGTTGCGCAGTGAATCCAGGCGCCAAATAAGCAATTGGCTATAGATAATAACAATATACTGATTAAGACCCAGATACGGGTCCAATATAAGACTTCCTTAAAGGTATTTCAAAAAACTTTTCTACTGCGGCATCACAATGGCTTACTTTTTAAGAGTGCCCCTGATTCGATTTGTATCGATAAAGCGGATAGAAAGAAGGCTACGCGGAAATTCCACAGCAGGTCCTTTTCAAAGGGTAAACAAGGCAATCCCCTACGAGCTTCATGCCACATGTCACACATAAAGAGAGCTTTCTTGTCAATATTTGAAATAATCACCCAAGATTTTGACCTGTCAAATCTTATTTAACCTAAACTAATGTTCTGGCCACAGACGAAATGGTACTAACTATTTTTCGATAATTTCACTAAAACGTGCTATCCAATTAACTCCTGTACTTAGTGCCAAGGTTCCGCACAACTCTCGGCAAGCACACTCGACAGAGCTTCTAAAAATTCAGTCCAAGTATTCCAGACAACCTGTTCACATAAGCTTTGAGGACATCCGAGATCTAAACTGCCCATATTTCTTTTGATTTTGTCTATTTTTTCATTTCACTACGCTGCACTACGACAACGAAAGACATGCCCTATATCGTACCGGAAATCTTTAATGTTAATCCACAATACGCAGTCCAAAAAACAAATATTTATACCTAAATCCCGATTCTATAACATCACGGTCCGGAACACACGTAACTAGAGCTGCTCGACCAATAGTATTACCAAAATGCGATTTCTACATGTTCGAAGCAAAACGTCAAATCAGGATGTCAGCTGGCACAATTCCTGAAATTAGTTTTAAGAGATGAATGCTACTTTAAATAAAGTCAACAATAACCAGAATAATACGGCATTTTATGGTGATATGTGCTCACAAACTACTTCCCCATAAAGTAGCAATTACAAAATACAGCCGGGCTAGTTGTCCCAATAGTTGTCTCAGAATTATTTATTCCGAACCTGTTTTTATGGTTGTTTTCATCCCTTTCTACATTTAAGCCCTAATCAATCTCGTTTTTCTTAAGTAAAAAAAACTTGAGAATACGAATTGACGAAATATTTAAAATACTAAATAAAACTTGAAAACGTTCAAAAGAGCTACTATATCCAAAGAAAAAAATACTGAGCGAGTCTGCTAGTAGTCGAGACTGATGTGTAAACATATCCTATAACGACATCGGTTGTAAAAAAAATGACAACAGCACGTTGTGTTCCCAGGCGGTTACCCATCCAAGTACTAACCACGCCCGACGTTGCTTATCTTCAGTCATCGAACGAGAACTGATATTTTCCACGTCTTATGGCCGCTACCTGTATGTTTTAGCTTGTTCATAGGATAAAAACAAACACATTCGCATTTATAATAATAGTTAGGATTCTTTAATAATAATTACTGGCAGCTTCGGAGTGGATTAATTCACTGCACAAATTCGACACGAAAATCTAATGCCACCAGGAATAACATCAACATATGGACACAGCTTATTTCTAAATTACCTAGTCATCTTGGGCCGACATTCTTTGATTTGGAAAAGTCAATAACCAAATTTTTCAAATTTCAGAAGGGGGCTATGACCCAATATTGTTCTAAACGTCTGGGCATCTGAATAATACTTTTGACAGTTCGTTTAATTTAAAATAATAATAAGCTCTTTTATCGTCTAAAATCCGTTTAAAATAGTGTATTGTGTAACTAGGAGGAATGTGCTTTTCCTACGAGTTACACATACTATTTTTTATCCGATCGGAATTAAATATAATCATTGATTTGTATAGGAGTGGATAAGCAATAGCCGCCTGTTGCACTATTCAAAAGTGGCAACCTATGGACGAAAAAACGGGTTTCTGCGCATGACAAAATCGACGCAAAATCGAAAAACGTAAACAAAGAAGATCCCGTTTCGTCATCCGCTCTAAAACACTTGCCGTCTCAGCAGGCGTCGATCAGGACAGCTTTTGTCTTTTGCGTGTTTTCGTTTTGACAGCGCGGCGTTTTGTGTTGATAATTCGAATACTTTACTTTTTATTGACTTTCTTTGGACCTAGTGTTTGTAGTTGCTTAATTAGTTTTAGTTTAGTGGTTCACGTTTGCGCTTTATACATACCCTATTTTGATTTTCGTTTTAATTGAACAATACGCACATTAACAATGGGCGATGCTACCAAAATAGAATCCCGAAAGTGCATGGTCGTGTTTTGTAGCAGTAGAGGGAAAATACCCGGGATTTCCTATTTCAAGTAAGTATAATTATTATAAGTATTACTTATTTATACCTTATTGTTTGCTTCACTATGCTAACTGGCCCATTTCACAATCGGCAAGACTACTCTACCGAATATTTCGTGAAATAATTACTTTCGTTTATAATCACAAGAGTACGAGTTCAAATTTTGGAGTCCAGGCCTGCCCAATGACCTTCACACTGCAACAGATGGCGCCCACTATTTCTCTAATGCGCAAGGCAAAATAGGAATCGTTTTGTTTATATTTCGCGGTCGTAAATTTGCCATGTTTGGTCTATTTATTGCTTATCCACTCCTATACAATCAATGATTATAATTCGTATTTATAAAAATAGAGCCAAATATTACTCTAAATAAAAACGGTGTTTTAAATTTAAACTCAACATAATATCAAGTTTTGAATCGAGAGAGCTAAATCTTGATTTTGATAAACGACAGATCTGACAAATAAGGAGTTTAAATATGACATATGTTATATTCCCGGCGTAGGACGGAAATGTTGCCAAGGAACGAATACAATATACTGGAATCATGACTTTTGCGATGAGAAAACACATCGGAAAGGTATAGTTTTTTATTCGATAGGATAAAAACGATTTTAAATGGCAAAATTGTATAAAAATACGAAAATTCGGGCTTTTTTAGGACGATAGCCGTGGCTTCGGACGAATTTGCAGTGGATTTTGAAGCGAAAATTCATTTTAAATTCAACCGTCCATTAAAAATAAGCTGTGCTATGGATCCAAATACACTGCGAATATAATAATTAAAAAATAATACTTTTGACAGTTCGTTTAATTTAAAATATGCTTTTTTTATCGTCTAAAATCCGTTTAAAACGATTTTAAATGGCAAAATTTTATATAAAACCGCCCTAGCGGCTAGAATCGGTACGCATTTCCGTCCCCACACTTCCCCCGCCCACACATTTCCGTCCCATTTGCCGAGTTTTACCCTCATACCGCCGCGTAAGATGTTTACACATCAAGATAAACCGTTAAGCGAAGAGTGCGAAAGGGTTTAGAAGTTCAAGGAAGGCATTTGGACAACTTCTCAAACATAATAGACGTTGAAAAAACTGTGGTTAAGTTGTAAGTGTTTTTTTATTTTAATATCTTAAATTTCTAATAGCTTCGTAAACATGGAAACAATTTTAAATAAAATGCATATACTTACGTAGTTTTTATGTAGATTCGAATTTTGGAAACAAAAATACATCATTCCATTTGAAATGTCAAAGTTACCCCTCAAAATCAAGAAAGGGGAAAAATGTTAAAAATATGGTAAAATATGTCCCCCTACATCACTATGACGTCATCAAAATTTCAAGAAAATTTTCCAAACCGTATTCCCGGTATAGCATTGTAACACTTTCAAAAACTCACCCTGTATAATCCATCAAACTTATATTAGGTAGGTTATAAAATTAAGGAATCATGATACCATTTAAGTAAAAAATCTTAAGTGCTGTTAATATTGCTGACGAGCATGTTCTTGAGCCAAGATTGGAGTTCCCGTTCCTGGAACTTTACTCTTATTTAAGGCTATAGCCTTAATAGCATATGGGCAATCTAAAGTAGTGTGTCGATACAGATGGTCAAATCAGTACAACGAGACGAGCATGTAAATTGCTTAACTTTACCGTAATTAATTAGAAGATATACATTGACCATTATATGATGCTATCATTCTTATGTGTGCCTTTATTTTGAAATTTAACCAATATTTAAACAAATCCCAATGGCAAAAGGTAAAACCGACAGAATAGTGAATGAAAAATAATTCAAATGGAGAAAATTATGATTTAAAATTTTAATAGTAGGATGTCCGATGAAATTTATCTTTAATTAGCAATCAACTGGCATCCAATACAATTTGGCTTATAGTTAATTTTACGTAAATTTTTTTTTTCACTATGAGATTTACTTAGATTAACAACAATTATTAGTCGGCGCCACTCTGATCCACATATCGTCGGTCTCATGCCAAAACCATGAATGTGCAAAACTATAGTTTTAAGATAATGGCATTTAAAGTTTGTAATGATTGGAAAAAGTAAGGTTTTTGTGCGATTTTAAATATTTTCTGCAATAAGTAAAAGTCGTGTTGACAAATTTAAATTGTCTAACAAAATTTTGGGTATATTCAGTTTTTCTTTTGGAAAAAAAACACGAACGTGTTTTGCCGTTTTAAGATTTTAAAGACATTTAGTTTCGCTGAAAAGAAAAATGAACGCCATTAAGTTTTTGCAAACTCGTTTAGTAAAAAAGAAACACGGAAATTTCCACGCATGTCTTTCTCAACCACCCCATTGAAAGAGCGTTTCTGCAATGATGTGCCAATAAATAAATCGGTTATATTGAGGGTAGCAAGAAAACAATCCCGACATACTTTTGCCTTCTGTCCAGAAACTGTCAAGCTGTAATTATAAGTATAGGTTCTTCAAGAACTTTCTACGCTTCTTGTTACTCTATTCTTCAGTTTTTGGTCAATATGGTTAATAACGAAAAATCTTTGGTCAAGTATTGTCGACAATTCACGAAAAGCCTTATAGATTTCACGTCGGTTTGCTTCCATAACAAATGTATTGCAATATGTTTTGCTTTTCCAAAACAGGGGGATGGTAGCAGCGGGCATGCAGGTTTTTCTATATTTTGCCCGCCAACGTATGACGTCCTTAGGTATCCTTTGTTTCCTAACAGTTTTCTTCCATAAAGCAATGGGGTGATAAAATAATTATATTTTTATTCCAACATTTTATCCATGTTGGGGTTTGAAATCTTCGGCAAAATGCACTAAAACATAGTTTTATCCACAATACCGAATTTTTGCACCCGACGCGCGTTTCGCTAACCATGTCAGCATTATCTAACATGGTTAGCGAAACGCGCGTCGAGTGCAAAAATTCTGTTTCGGTATTGTGGATAAAACTCTCTTTCAGTCCAAAATTTTATATTGATTGTAATCAACTTACTTGGTTCACCTTGAATGATTTCGTTTTTAGATTTAGATTTATTCGATTCAGTGCTGGAACTCGAACTGGTTGAACATGAACAGGTTGATGAACTGCTAGAGGCATCAGAATCATTTTCTGGATCATAGTTATCCGATGAAGATTCGATTTCGGATTCAGTCATATATTTTTTAGAAATATTTCGTTTCATCCCGGAAGTGGAGGGCATACTTTCATTGATACTTTGAATGTTGATTTTATCTAGACAAAAAAACACAGGTAAAATTTGTTTTAAGTTATTTAACTAGTAGTTACCCAAACTTAATTATGCTAAAACCTGATGAGGGACATCATTATAATTCGTATCGGAAGTACATTGCTCTATTCCAATGGTAAATGGAATATTTTCGTCAAATTGTTCAATGGCAGTGTTATTGTACATACCTACAAAAATTGAAATAAAATAGAAGGATTTCCTTCAACAGCAATTTAGTTATGTAGTATACCTGATGATAATCCAATGCTCGAAGATAACTGAGAAACATTGTTTTCTGGTACTGTGGTTTTATCATAGACGCATTCTAATTTATGGTATTCGGATATTGTTTTTTCATTATATTGTTTATTGGTACTAGTACAGTCGATTTTATTTTGAAAAAAAAATTAAAATAATTCTTTGTAAGTAATTAAAAAAATAGTTTACCTAGTATATTTTGGACAGATTCATGAGTGCTAGTTGTCTCGATTTTATTCTAAATGGATTTATTGCGCTTTGTATACTGGATCCTCAACCATGTAATCGAAAACCTCATTCAAGACCGGACAAAATTTCTTCCCCATTCGTTTACACCTCAAATCTCATAAACCAAATTTCTTCACCCTCGTTCCATGCAGTCTGTCCACCTCCAAGGCCTCGTTGACAGTCCAGCTCCTTCCCCGATTTCGCCGGGCCGGTCTCCATTAAACGCGAAGCGTTTTATTGTGGGTCTCTTTATTGGATTTATTTACGGCAAACAGCTTATCAAAACTGATACAAAAATGAAAGCGACCGAAAACCGAATCTTTGCCCAGCATTTTTGCTTTTTAAAAGTACTTGCCCGAACAATGAAATCGATTTAGCAAGTTTTTATAATGTTTTGTGCCGATAAGGAGGCGGTAACAGTAGGTTATCGGTCAGCTTTCATGGTTTTACGTGGTTACGTTAGTTAAAACAGACAGATATCGAAATTAAAATTTTTCCGGGAAAAAAGAATTAAAAAGGATGGCATAATATTTAGTGAAAAAGATGAAAAACAAATAGCCGCATAAACGTAATAAAAAGATTACTAAGAACTAAGATCTATGGTATAAGGAAATAAAAAACTACAAAAGTGTGGATTTTTCTAGTCTACAAATACAATGTATTGTATATTGGTGTTTGAAATTAGAGGAGATAAATTTATGCATAGAAAAACCACCAGCCTAAAAAGGGAATATATTCTTAATCTTGAAACACTTCAATGATTATGTCAATAGAAAAAAATCAAAATATTCAAAAGTGTTAAGGATTCAAGCCAATAAATATAGTACCAATGTACGAAAAGCTAGTTGCTACTGAACAAATTATAAATTGTATGGAAAGCGATAATATTCTAACTCCCTGTTAAACAGGTTTTAGAGAACAATAGTTCTACCCAGTTAGAAATGTATGATAGGGCATGATAGAACATTAACTTTCGGAGAGCTTTCGATATAATTAACAGACGCAATTACTATCAGCTAAATTGAGATAACATAATTTTGGGGATAAATTAGTTAAGCGGATATTTCAATATTTTTTGAATAATAGAGCTCAAATCATTGAATATTAAAATGCGGTGCCATTGGAGAATGACACTGTAATGTATCTTAATGTCTTTATTATCTAGGTCAATGATATTGGAAATGTAGTTAATGGAGATATAATAAAAGCATTCACTGTAACTTGTAGTTCGATCTAACAATAGCCAAGTACCGTCACAACGTAAATTAACCAAACTAATCCAAGGAGCTAAACGCGACCCAAGCTCGTTGGAGGAAAAGTAAATAGGAATTCGGTTACAATACTTGACAGGTCATCGCGACCATTTGCGCTATAGCAGGATGGAACTTAAATATACATACCGGTCACGACGTCACCAAGATTCGGTCACTTGGGTCATATCGTTTTGAAGTATTTTGTAACGAGTAAATTTTT
The DNA here is from genome assembly GCA_016904865.1 of Pissodes strobi. Lineage (NCBI taxonomy): Eukaryota > Metazoa > Arthropoda > Insecta > Coleoptera > Curculionidae > Pissodes > Pissodes strobi. Next base: position 81,058 of record MU184107.1, on the reverse strand, counting down.
TAGGCGACGCCGACGTAACTTCGGTATAGGCGAGGACGTGACAACCCAGCAAGCCGAGTGGCGTCCAGTGGCAGAGGGAGTCAAGAAGTTATGTAATTATGGTGACTGTACTGGTAGGGGTTTAAGGTGAAAATATTAGCGGTTGTAATAATATAGGCGAAATAAAACGTGTTAGTAAAATGTGTTGTTTACAGATCAGAAGTCGGGAAAACCTACCCATTTCCCTTGTTGTGGATTTCGGCGAGTTGAATCACGTTGTCGTCTTCTTTTTTATGAGTGGCGGTATCACAAAAACTCTTAACAATTGGCGGTCATTTTTTGCTATCCTTGACAGTGGATTGACATCACTTGACAATTTTTGAGAAAGTGACTCTAAGTGCTTTAGCTGTGTTTACTGGTGTGTAAATACGTTTTTTCGAGTAATTGCGCAGGCAGAAGTGACGAGTTAGAGCTCTATTACGAGCTTGAATTGAGTAAATGTGATCACGGCGAAGGCGAATCGGCGATGGAAGACGAAAGAGTTTCAATATTACATAACCTGTAGAAAGGCGGTTTAGCAGCTAGAATCCAGCAGATTGTAGCGGCCAAAATGGCAAAGGCGACCATTGGTACTTGCGGTACCAAGGGCAAGAGGAAAGTTGAAAAATCAGATGAGAGCGTTCCTCAGGCGGCAGTAGAGCATTCTTGTAGTGAAAGGGCGGACTCCGCTTGCAGTTCCTGCTGTATGGGGTCAAGGGCAAGGGCAAATGGCGATAAAATTGATCAGTTGGGCGACATTCATCGCTGGTCGAACTATGAGAGGGCATATTTTATGCCGACGAAATTGCAAGGCGCAGCAAGGAGTTGTTTTTATCGGCTTGATAAGTATGACCCCTCACGGGAAGACTGGAAGGCGGCTCTTAGGAAGGCGTTTCCTAGGTTGCATGATTTTGCTCAGCTGCTCAAGGAAATGATGACGTGGGTTAAATTGGACGGCGAAGCCATGACCCATTATTATCATGATAAAATGGCGTTGATCAAAAAGTGTGAGGTTTCAGGCACAAAGGCGCTTTCGTGTCTGATTGACGGTCTACCTCTCGATCTACAGGCTACTGCGAGGGCATTTAGTTGCTTTTCCCCTGGCGACTTATATACTGGCTTTCTTTCCTCATTTGGCAGATATCGGGGGTATCGTGGAATTGAAGAGGCGAGAAAGCCCAGGATCATACACTAGCGAATTTTGCGGTCTTCTGAGGCGATTCTCAAATTGAGAGAGGCATTTGGCGGATTTTGGGTACCCAAGGCGTCTTATTTCCAACCGCGGTCTTGCGTTTTCGAGTAAGGCGTTTGCTGACTTTTTGGCGAGGTGAGGTGTAAAACACCAAGGTCAAATGAACAGCAAAAGGTGAGTGAAAACCTGACAAAGGAGTAAAATAAAGGTGATATTCGATAAACCGCGTAAGGTTGCAACTTCAGGCGAAACACCTTTAGGGGAGGCGATTTGGTGTTACGCATCCTATCGATGCATAGATCGATAAGATCTTGTTGACTTACTGGCGAGTTAAATTAATAAGGACATTAATTGTTGCAGGATGACCGAATGTAGCGAGCAAATTGTATAGGCGATGAAATAGGCGAGGACGTGACAACCCTGCAAGGCGACTGGTGCGCGGCGGCAGAGGGAGCCATGAAGTTATGTAATTATGATTACTGTACTGGTAAAGGTTTAAGGTGTAAGGTGTAATTATTAGTGGCTGTAATAGTATAGGCGAAATAAAACGTGTTAATAAAAAGTGTGTAAAAAGTGTTGTTTACAATTTGTTTTATGTAGGACATCCTAAGAGGTTAATTTCAACTCTATATTCAGCTTTAGAAAGGTCAATACAAAGCTTTAGACAGGTCTAATACAGGTCATATCTGGAATTGGACAGGTCTGATACAGAGGTGAGACAGCTCTAGCATTGGGCATCGAACATGGAGGACTGGTAATAAATTCACAACCAACCATTAACCCTGCAGTAGTCGCGCGCGGACTCTCACTTCGCGTGCGGATGTTGTTGGCGATATTTCCGACTTCCGCCACAGTGTCTCACTGCCCTACTAAGTAGCTTCTCGACTCACTAGGGTCTAGCCGAAGGCTGGAGCCCCGATCCCAACTTCTGCCGCTACATGCGCTGCTTAATATTTACATTTGTATTTTTACATTTTCACTTTATTTAATGTCCTCGACTCGCTTCGCTCACTGCGGGGCGCAACCAACAATAACTGACACAAAGCATGCCAATAAAAAATAAATAATAAAAATTTGGAAGGGCCGGACGTCGAACTCATTACTTTGCGTTCTAGACGCGAGCTTTGCCACTTGAGCCAGGCTTTCACATTCTTGCTTTTCTCGAAAAGTCTCACACAAACGCGTGAAGTGCAAAACTGTAAACAACATTGAGGAGCGGAGTTCAAGATCAAGGCTTCTGGTACAAACTAGACGCTATTTTTTGACTCAACCCGATAAATCGATTAGCATCGATGCAAACTTAAATTGCGGACAGCGAGTCTGCGCGCGACTGTTTACGCTCTAATTTTAATTCAGAGGTCAAATGTTACAAGCTGAATTAGAACCACTTCTAAATGTGCGATTCACTAGAAATTTGGTAAACTTACATAGTTTGCGTCATAATACACTTAACAAATTCAACTCTTTAAAATTCAAGATGGCGGCTCCAAGATGTTATGTATTTATTGCCCGATTCAATTGAAAATTTATATCAGGTAGTTTTCGGGGCCATGAATTGCGAAATTGCTGTCAAAATTTTGAAATTTGAAATGGCGGATACAATATAATAGACAAATTCTATTTATGGTTCGATTTGATTGAAAATTGAAATCCGGTCAAGGAGAAATAGTCTTTGAAATAGCTTGTTGCGAGATATCCAGTAATTGTGCCAAACTAAAAGGCAATACGTTCTTCTAGCGACAAGCTTTTAGGTCAGTCAAAGTTTTATTATTTATCAAAAACTGCTATAGAAGCCAGAAATTATATATTTTTAGTTGTGCGGAGTGAGAGTCCGCACGCGACCGTTCTATCCTAAATATTAAGGCGACTACAGCAGGGTTACATAACGCAAGCTGAATAGTTAGGGCGAAGAAAATTTACGTTTGCAACAGCAATTGGTGTGATTTGCCACACTCAAGTAGGAGTATTACAACCATCACAGCATGAAGATGAGAACATGAACCGAAAAGGTAAACCTACTCTGAATACGCAAGCCATTTGTGAGGCTAGAAAAATGATAGTCAGTGTCGATGTTAGCTGACCTAGATCTACGCATAATGAAACGATATGGAAAAATTCATAGGCTAGATTACAATTATTAAGAATCAGAGCAAATGTTGTGCTACTTGGTAATGAAGAGTATTTGAAATTCTGCTTCTGGTGCTGAGCTGAAGTAACACAAGCCATTGAAAAAGTAGTCGGTAACAATGGAACGAAGTTTTGGCCAACTAAAACGACGTTTTCCTGTCTTACAGTTCACTTGTCGCATAAAATTGGAAAATGTGCCACCATTAATTGTTACCTGCATAGTGTTTCGTAATATTGCCAAAACTTTAGGGGATTCTGGTTTCGAATCACCTAAGGGAGTACCGGAAGATGAAGATGGTCATCAGCCCTGTGATCCTGATGCTCGTCAAGAGCACCAAATAAGAAGAAACTTCAATATTTTTATAAATGATTACTATTACACGGTGATAAGCTAAGTTAAGGATTAAACTATTTTTCATTTAGCAGGCAGTGATATGTTTTATTTCCATTAGTTACTCTAGTTTATAAGTCATATTCCTTAAGCAGCATCAATTCCAGTTTCTTTTTATAGTACTGCCTTTGTACTATACATGTGTTAAACTACTCGAACAGAACTAAACGTCGCAGTTGTTTTGTGGTTACTTGTCTAGTGTCATCATCATATTTCTCCGTCGCCATTTTTATCTCGATGGCAAAAACGGTTGGGGAGTCGGGACACTTTGGATAAACCTGTGCTCAGTACTGGGAGAGAGGGTTTGCGTTAGCAAACATTAATTAGTTCCTGTTTCTGCAACACTCACAGTAATGACCCCTCCAATTTTGTCAATGCCAGAATTGGAGTCACCATGCATAGCCTTTAACAACTTATTTTCGAGGCAAACTGACCCAAACCTACCCAAACTAACCAACACCAACATTTTAAATCTCTTTGCCCGTTTTTTCTTCAATCTCAATATCATGCTGTTTATATTTTTCAATAAGCACTTTGTATCCTGTGTCTTGTCGAAGTTTGCTTCGTATCTTTTCGTTACTTCCCCAGTGGCTTCATTCTTCCTTTTTTTATGTATTTTGCCAAAACCACTGTAGTGTTATAAATTTGGACCGCTATAAACTGTAATTTATTACCGGCATTATTTACTTCACTTTCCCTCTCACTACCACTAGAGGAAGATATGATCTAGTTTAAACGCCAAACAAAAACTATTAAAATAATAATAAAAAGGTGCAAACAACTAATCGAAACAGACTAAACGTTTACAAGAATGTAGAGTGACTAAGCTGCTGTGAAAGGATAGCTATTTTCATGTCAGGATATGAAATTGTTGTCGACAGCATTTACTTTAAACATGAAAAATATTCTCGCATAAAGCAATTAATATGCATACGGCAAGAAGAAAATGCTTATAAATCTACCTTTAAGTTAATGTAAAGCCTTCTACTTCAATATTATACTTGGGGGGGATTTCCTTCAGTTTTATGAATCTGTCCAATGTAATGTTAAAGGTCGTATGTGTGTATGTTTATTTGTGGTAGGTACTGCGTGTGTTTTGTTTTTAACTGTAAATTTTTGTTTGTTCTGTCTTCTTTTGTGGTGATTTTGACATGTGATTTTTTGTTTGTGCTTTTGTTCCCTTTTTGTCCCGTATGAAATTTTTGCAATGTTGAGTAGGTATTATTTGTGTATTCATGTAGTCTCTATTTTGATATTATTCAGTTCTACCTTCTGAGGCCTTTTTATATTCATCGTACCATGGATTATCACTGATGGCTTTATGTTTTTTAATTATCTACGCACTCTTTCTAATTTTTCTTTTGAAACTTGTGGACTTACGAAATCAATAACCTCAGGGTGTTCCACCTATCCCTGACATAATGACCTTATGTATTATATAAAGGCTTGCTGGTTTACCAATTTTTTCGGTTTCGGAAAACAAGGAGCATTAAAATATATAAAAACCAGTTTTGTATATAAAAAAATAAAACATTATAGACAAAAATATAAAGTTTTCACGTGAAGCATATTTTGCTGTACTAAAAGTTTTTATGTTACTTAAGGAACTAAATTTGGATAGTTTTTACATACATACAATGACTCCGAAACTAACACAAACATTTTCAGTGTATCTGATATGAATCCTAAACAGCCAATTTTTCTTTAATTTAACTGATCTTGTATATCACTTTGTTATTAATATTTATTTTTAAATTAATATAATTATTGTAAGAGTCACACAAGTTAGCAGAAATATACTGGAATAGATCTGTCCATGCATACAATCTTTGCTCAGCCAATATCTTTTCCTACTTCACTATAGATCCAATACCTAGAGCTACCGTCTTGCTAGAGCGTCGTTAATAAAGTCACCTTACAGGGCGATCAATTGGAGTAGGTGACACATAGCCTTTCGGACGTCAACACGGGAGTCAATATAGGCGAATGCGTAAATAAGGGGAGAAGAAAATATTTATGGAAGGTCACATTAGATTCGTTGTTTTCAAGGGAAATTGATTCAGCCTTTCGTTTTCCTTGAGTTTAAGGTTTTTTTTGCAGTAATTGAATTTCTTACGGATAACGAGCTTAAGCAACTCGATTTTTGTTTTCGTCAAATTGTTAATTCATAATGAAAGTAAATAGTTCCACTGTAGCATTTCTAAATTTTGGCATAAACAAATGCTACAGCTTTGCTTAGTTTATATTTATTTTTATTTGTAAATCTAATTTAGATTGGATTATTCCAATATATGTACAGTGTATACTTTCTATATTTATATTTATGTCTCAGTATGATGTACTAGATACTTATGATATGATAATATCATCAGGTCTGATTTTTATCCCCTTCGGAGTAGTAGGTATTCGACTAGGTTTCGGAAACATCTTTCAAAGGCTCTGGTTGTGCAGTTCAATTTGCTAGCTATTATTGTCTTCATAGATTTTAATATTTGAGCTCTCTTTTAATCACTCAGGAAAATGCTCACAAACTTTTCTTTGATCTAACTTAACTTAACCCTTTGTTCGACACAAATGTAACATTGTTTGCAAATTCGTTGCAATACCTACCTCAAACAAGTTAGAGATCATAAGAGCCATCTAATATATATTAAAATTTATTAATCTAATTGTGTTTAGGTATATTATTACTTTTTGTTTTCTTCGTCCTTCGAGGACATTTCGTGTTTCCATTTATTAAGTGTCACTGTGTCAGGCATATATGATTTTGACAGTTAAGACAGTTTCAATCGAATCGACGTTCCCAAGTAACGGTTCCCTGCAGATTTTTAAGACATATTTACTTGCTGCTTGGCGAATATGGTTTAGAGCAGAAGTTCGATTAACCGAGCTATGACGTTAGGTGCTCCATCATGCGCTTGGGTTCGGTATTTCACCTAAGTTAAGTTTGCAGCAATGTTTCGGAGGTGATGGTGCTGAAAGTCGTTCCGTCAGAGATCCGGGCTTACCTTTTTACCCCGGAGACCTAGCGAGACAGGTCAAGAGGCTTGCATCCTTTAGCACACACATATCGCTTTCCCTTAATTGCGATATCTATTTTTGCGTGTTTTGGGTTAGAACCACCACTTGCGTGTTATCCTCCGTTGCTTATCATCGGGCAGATGTTGTGTACCAATGTTTGAAAAAGTCAGTTTACCATGTGAAGTGCTTTGGAGACGCATGGACAAGAAAGTATCCGGAAAAAAGAAAATACAATTAAAATTTTTCGGTTTAAATTTTTATTACTTGAATTATAAAATTACAACAAATAATTCATCTCATTTACATATACAATCTCCATTTATCTCTAAACGCTTCACGTATAGTGAAGATACACCAGAAGCTAGGTGACCGTCATTATATTCGGTGATGGTGGTCCAGGTGTAAAACTGACCGAATCAAATATGTGTTACTTTGTGGCATTACTCGTTCCACTTCAATGTTTGTTAGTCCCCATAATGTGTTTTCACTGAGACTCAGATCGGATGAAGCTGCTGCTATGAATTTGTTGCTAATTGGTGTTCTTGCATTCAAGCTTAGATATAGACAGAAGTATGGCATCGTGCATTATACTGCTGAATATGCCACCCCTCTGGAAGCATAAACCGTTTCCTTCTGGAAACCCTTCTATAATGGCACAATACTTTGCCCTGTTATCGGTACCATCAACTATACAGAGAGGTCTAGTACTGTTGCTGAAATTATCTTCTTGAAAACGTTCACAAAATCGGTATCATTGCAAGGATTTTTTAGTCTCAAGGCCGCTAGAGCGTGTTAAATGTTCCCGCAAATCCTACGCGGTCTTTTCGACACTGGTCTAGGACTCATATCTGTGCGTTTTCGAGTCCGCTCAATTACACTAATTTTATAACGTTCGAACACCTTTTCTATACAAAGATTCTGCCTCTCTTCTTTTTTCTACTTTCGACATTATTACACAAATCTTAAGCCTGCTTACAATCAACAATGTTTGGCAGAGAGTGTTGTCATGCTATTTTGACCGTAGCTTACTATCCGGAGAACGTACTTGATGCATTACTTTTGTCTTGGAATGTTACGAAAAAGAAATATATTAAAATTAAGAAAAATATAAAATTCCTGATACTTTCTAGACGGACTAATGCTAATATTGGTATTAATTTGGATGATATATTAGGATTAGAAATACCTACTTCATGATTTGTAAGAAATATCATTTACATATTCCTAAGGCTGTCTTGGCAAATTTAGATTTTCTACAGATGGAGTGATTATTACACATGTCTTATTTTATATCCTTGCGACAGAATAAAATTCATGAATTTTAAACCCTCGTCCATTTTGGTAATTTATTAATGGGTACGCAGGATATTTGCTTATAAGTGTATGAAGCGTAAAAGCGGGTTTTATTAACAGAATTCTTAAAAATATAAAACGGTTTGCTGGCCGTTCTACGGTAATGTAATATAAATTAAGCAAAGCGATCCTAATAACAATAATATCCTATTTTAGTGATTGGATCAAACCTAAACGATCTGTGCTTCGCTTGTCAACTAAAATAAATATAGTCACAAAATGTTTTAAAAGCTAATACAAATATATCGTTAACCTATATTTAGAATAGAGTTAATTTACATTAAGGAATACGGCAATTTTAAGCTTATTGGCAGCAAATCGAATCAATAAATTTAGAATTAATTAACCGATGAATATTGACCGCTTTTCAACAATTCCTACCGCAAAATACAGCATTTTTTGCTAAATGCGGCGTATAAAAAGAAATTTAAAAATATTTGACACTGGCAAAATGGAACTGTTACAAGGTTATAAGGTATAATACTACTTCTCTAATTAATTATGATAAAATACAGCGACTTACATTCTCGTCTCGTTATAAGTTGTGCTGTTTTTACAATATCCTAATATTTTGGCGTCGTTCGGAAAGGGCGAAGAGGGTCACTCATCTGCTTGTCTTAAATGAAAGAGAATATCTAGTAGACTTACTACTAGATATTCTCTTTCAGCAACTTTAACTCCAATCTTGGATAGAGAACATGCTTTTCAACAATGTCAACTTCGATTAAGATTTTTTACCTAAATCATTCCTTAATTTTATAAAATACATACCTAATATAAATGTAGTGGATTTTATTCCCAATGTATTCTTTACCTACTTCTTCGGGCAATTGGGCTTTGGTCCTTTTTGGTTATAGTAGCCTTTTTGAGCGTTTCTAAATGTTTATTGATGCGTAAACATCTTACGCGGCGCGGCGGTATGAGGGTAATCTCGGCAAATGAGACGGAAATGTGCATGCGGATGGGGACAGAAATGTGTAAATGGTTGTGACAGCATTTATGCTTGTCGATATAGGATATATTTACACATCAGCGTCTTGAGTGGCAACACTATTCATCAACCCTGATATTGTTAACCCGGGGATTAAAAATATTTATTTTTTACAGCTTGTTGTGAATTGACATAAAAGATTATAGGTCCGATATAGGGTATATCTAACTTTGTCGTAGGGCAGCGCAGTTGAAAATAATCATCATTCGGTTGTTGGTTCCGAGAAATAGGAATGGGCTATTTCTCATAATTGCAGCTGTCGATTTAAATTTTTAAAAGTTTATCGTTTTGTTGGGGAATATTCTCTGATATTTCTTGAGCCATTTAATTTCAGCGCGTTAATTGAGGCTCCCGCCGTCGTTTTACCATCATAATAAACGAGAACTAAGTCGTTTATTATCTTAACATTATTCCTTGGATCGAATCACTTGGCATGTTTTAGCCCATTACTACTTCTTGATCTGACGTAGTTTTTTTAATCTCGCAGAAGGAGAAAGGCAAATTGACGGAATTGAATAGAGAGTTCTTCTAAGAATACCTTTCAAGGCGAGAAGAACGTTTGCTATTAGTGCAGTCGTAGAGGCTCAACATTAAGTATTGTGATTTAATTCTACCCACTCTTTGCGGATATATTGTGGTTTCTCTTTGTGTTTTGACAAGATCGATTTATCGTGATCTGACTGCAGCACTAAGTAAGCATTTTATCAGGAATTATTTTTTCCCTCTTGTGAAGCACGCGAACGACGCCATGACGCTAATGGTCTTTTCCCTTATTTCTAGAGGCTTTCCAAGTTCGTCGTATAAGACCGAGACCGTCGACTTTATAGCAAACCTCACACACGATCGAGGTAATTATTGCTACAGTTTTTTTTGTCTGAATTAACGATTTAATTGCCTTATCTGTGTAAACCTTATTTGTTGTACATTGTCCACAATTTGCATTATATGGGTTATCTTATATACTTCATTTTATCAAATCTGAATTTTTATTTTAATGTAAGTTTTGATCATATGGGAAAGTTTATATTTTTTTAGGAGTGATTCATACCTATCTTTTTTTATATTCAAGTTGTCTGTACCGTAGTATTTATTTTATTTGCTGATGGTCATTGAAAGTCCATGTATAATTTTTGGGGGGAATTCGTTTTATAAAGAAAATGTATTTTTGCAAGAGGGGCTTTAGTTTTTTTTATGAAAGTAAGGGGGCTTTGCCTAATGCGTATCGGGTTATTTCAGGGTTCAAATACCGGGCTACAACCTTTACTACCAGGCTACCACTTCAAATACCGGGCTACAACTTTTA
>MU184107.1:725-27458 GCA_016904865.1 Pissodes strobi | reverse complement strand
CGAAGGAATGAGTCTGAGGCCGATGCTTCGAGTGGAAGCGGCCCTAGGTGGTAGATGCATAAGCCTACTCGCATCGTCCGGTGAAAGACCACCCCACCAGAATTGGGAAGCGCTAAGTGGGTTTCACAAATCACGTTCCGCTTCCGCGCTGGTGGTCCCGGGTTCCACAGTAGGAATATATGGACATGATGGTGCTTCCAGGATCAAAATATTCCGGAAGTAAACTCCCCGGCCATTCGGATCTCCGGGCGCTGGGTGGCCCTGGGAGCCCTTCATTCCGCATTTCACAGACAGCAAAGATACCGAACCAATTTAGAATAGATTTCTGCAACATAAGAGGCCTAGATACAAACATAAATTCGGTACACCAACACCTACAAGCAAATAGACCACACATATTAGCCCTTACAGAAACACAAGTATGTTCTACAACAACAACAGTGAACTACCTCTATCCTGGTTACAACTTACATACCCGATTTAGATATAAGTTCGGAATATGCCTTTTTGTCCGAAGCGACCTTTCATGTCACCGCGAGGAAACACTCGAACCGAACAACCTTGACGTCATGTGGCTCAAGTTCACCGCCAAGGGACTAACCAAGTTTATATGTTGTCTCTATCGCCCTCCGAGCGATAGAGCCTACCAAAGCTTTTTCTCAAGGTAGAAAAGCTGAAGCTGAAGCATTTGCCATCAGCTGCGGGCTTACTCAACTTGTAGACGAACCAACTCGAATCTCAGAGAGGGGCGAATTCGCCGCCCTCCTGGATCTTTTCCTGACCACCAATCCTGACCAGTACAAGGTTACAGTTGGTCCGCCATTAGGTACCTCCGACCACAAGCTTATTACAACGGTTTGTGAATTGCCACTCATACAGAAGGATCCACCATTGCCTCGCAAAATCTGGCATTACAATTCTGCAAACTGCTACGTAGATTTTCCTTGGTTCGACTTCTGCTTTGCCACTGACGACCCGTCATACTGCTGCGAAGAGATCATGCAAGTAATCTCCTCAGGAATGGAAGCATACATCCCAAATTCCTTCGAGTTACCATCAAAAGGAAAGCCCTGGTTCGACAAAAGATGCGAAAGAGCTGTAGGAAGGAAACAGCAAGCCTATAAGTACTGGCAGCAAAATCAGACCGCTGAAAATCGCAATTATTTTATCGAAGCGAGAAACGAGTGTAAGCGTGTGATCGACGAAACTAAGGACAAACACAATCAAAGGATCAGGAATAAACTTTTGCAATGCCGCAGTGGTTCCAGGAATTTCTGGTCGGTAGCAAAGGCAGTAAGTAACAACTTTACAAAAACGTCTCTCCCACCTTTGACGGACGAACGTGGCATCACGGCGACTACAGCCAAAGAAAAAGCAAACATGCTCGCCAAAATGTTTTCATCGCACTCCACCTTAGACGTGCCCCAAGGCGAGACTCTCCCCACTATACCGAACATCAACACCACCATGGCAGAATTCAAGTTTTCTCATCGTGATATTCGCAAAATCCTTAAAGAGCTAGATACGCAAAAGGCATCAGGACCGGACGGAATACCTGCCATCGTGCTAAAGAACTGCGCCAACGAACACCAGTTTTTGCCAGGCTTTTTTCCCTTTCTTACAGAAAAGGGATTTACCCATCCTCTTGGAAAGTCGCTCGAGTGCAACCTATTCCAAAAAAAGGCAAGAAAACCACGCCCTCAAACTATCGCCCAATTGCCTTGCTTCCAATAATCTCCAAAGTCATGGAACGTGTAGTCAACCAGCAACTACTCAAGTACCTCGAGAGCAACAGAATAATCAGCGATAATCAATACGGCTTTCGCAAACAGAGATCGACAGGAGATATATTGGCCTATGTCACTCATATATGGAGTAGGGCAATTGAAAACTACGGAGAGTCTCGAGCGATTGCGTTGGATATTTCAAAGGCATTCGACAGAGTTTGGCATGACGGACTGCTCAACAAACTGCCGTCCTTGGGACTACCCGCCTCTCTCTGCAGCTGGCTGACCAGTTTCCTTAAGAACCGATCCCTACACGTTGCAGTCGATGGACACATCTCGGACACATTCACCATCAACGCGGGCGTGCCTCAGGGCGCAATACTTTCACCAACTCTGTTCCTTATCCATATTAATGATCTGCTGATCGAAACGAATAATCCTGTCTACAGTTTTGCAGATGGCAGTACCGTTGTCTGCCACTTTAGATCAGAAAAACCCTTACCAGCGACTGAGACTCATCACCGCAGACAGGAGCAGATTACAGCAATTAATCAAGACCTGGAGAAAGTTCAAACTTGGGGCGACCGAAATTTGGTCCAGTTCAATGCAGCAAAGACCCAAGCAGCAACGTTTACTAAGAGGGCCAATACAGCGGGCCCTGACATCATTATGGCAGGATCGACCATTCCTTCATCCTCGTCAATCATGCTGCTGGGTGTCTCGTTCAACAGCAATATGTCATGGCATGACCATGTTGCTAACATCACAAAATTAGCCTCCCAGAAGCTTGGTGCGCTATTTCGCAACAAAAAACTCTATACACCGCAGCAGTTGCTCTTGCTGTACAAAGCGCAAATAAGACCGTGCTTAGAATATTGCTCACATATCTGGTGTGCCGCACCAATGCATACCCTAAAGCTGCTGGATTCCATTCAGAAGAGGGTTGTGCGTCTCGTCGGCGTTCCGGAGTTGACCCGGAATCTGGATAGTCTGGAACATCGCAGACATGTGGCCGAGATGTCTCTGTTTTACAGATACTTTCACGGCAGATGTTTCCAGGATTTGGCCCGCATAATCCCGCCCCTGGCAACTCCTGTCAGACAGTCCCGACAGACGGCAGGAGCGCACCAGTTCGTCGTACAACTAGAAACACCTAGAACATCGCTTTACCAGAACTCCTTTGTCTGGCGCACTGCATCACTGTGGAACTCGCTTCCAGGACATCTGTTTCCCACTAATTACAACCTGCAAATATTCAAGAACCGTGTCAATCAACATCTTCGCACACACACCGCTCGTCGAGTGCCATAGGATGGATGTCCCTTTAGTGTGTGTGCCACTGCCATAAAAAAAAATCATAATGAAATAATGCAGAGGCTTGAATTTGAAAACAAGCAGAAGTCTAATAGAGTTAAAGGAAGGATAATAATTAAATATATAATCTTTTAACCTAGTCTTTTATTTTGCTTATCTTAATTAACGATAAACGTCTAAAATTCTGCGCAAATTTAAAAAATAGAAAAATTTGTTACTCACTCCTCTCACAAGTGAAGCTGATCTATCTTCTGCTTTTATTGAATAATCACCATTAATTATGTTAGTAGTAATTCAAACATTTATTCCAATATACCAGATAATCTGCTATAAAAATTGTAAACTATCGCACTGTAGAAAATTTTTCCAAAGTATTCATTTAATGGTGCTGGTACATTGCAGTCCGACTTCCATACAGACATATGGCAATATGTTAATAAAACAGCAACTTTACACCTTAAATCTAAGCTTTGTAACAAAAGTTTTTGTTTTTTTTTTAAAGGCAATGAATGCAAATTGCGAAAGTACCTCTTGAAAATTCCACTCAACGGAATCCCGCACATTTTTCATAGATAGATTAAATTGCCGTTGATGAAGGAGTAAATATTCAAATCTTCGATGAAATGGTGTCAGTAATAGCTCCATAAGTCCATAAGTCAAGTCCGCAAAGAGTGAATATTTTTTATTCTCGACAAACGCAGCTTTTTATTCTAATTCATTATATATCATGTATTCCCGAGAGATTCCAGCCAGCATCAGACCTTCTTCCTTGATAGGCCCCTTTTAAACTGGCAATAATACCATCGAGGCGTATAACTGATTGAAATTTTAGGCAATGAGGTCTTTTGTGTCTAGTTTATTGACGATCGGCATATCTGTCGGGCTGTGCCAACAACACTTTTGCATGAACAGCCTTAAATAAAACAAACATATTATTAAACATTTGGCCTTCAAAATATATGAAGGCATAAAAAATGTATATAATAAAATTAAGTACTTGTGCATAATACCTCATTTTCTCTCTATCCAGCCATCTTATATTATTTAAATTACTTAAAAGTCCGCCCACAATGTTCAATTATTATATTTATTATGGTTTTTATTGTTTGCGATATAGATAGATCTGACATGCCAAAGATATGATAAGCAAGTCTGCATAGGGGAGTTATCCTTAAAGATAATTACTATCTCTTAGAGTGCACATAATGATTTTATTATTTTTTACAATTTGAGAAATTTTCCCTTCATTTTGCTTGGGATAGTTTCTTCATCTAAATAACTTGATTTTTGAAACATTACCTCTAATATTATAACAAAATTTATAAACCTTTTGCCAAGAAGCACCTTATGCAAGATCTGAGATTAATAATCAGGTAATTATAGTGTACCTAGGTTAAAAAAAATGATTTTCCATTGATCCTAATGCTGGTTTCTGTGACTACTTCCTCTGGAACCCAAGAACTTGGACAAATCTGGGGAAGTCATCCCTTTCAAAACGAAAATCAGACATATAGTCTAAGTAAAAGTTTACTCCTTCCTGCAAGTAATCCCTGTTTACTGAAATATTTTCCAAAATTAAATACTCAATATTAGCTCCTCCTAGAAGGGCAGACTAAACACTTAAGACACAAGTCAAAAACCAAAAGAAAAAATACAAACTAAAATGTTAGTGTGCAAATGCAAACAAAACCTCTGTAATTTCTAGTTTTCTTGAATTTATTTTAATTTCTTAAGGTTAGGAAATAAATATAGAAATAACATAAAGCACAGGCATCAAATACCGCACAAAAATAACGATAGAACTACTTGACTGCTCGATTAACTATCCACATGCACATGCGATATGGCAGGATCCGTAATAGAATACAGTCCTCTTTAAATACTGCAAGGCAGTAATAAGACTTTCAAATTACTCTCTAATAGAACCACAAGAAAAACTGCAAATTGAAAAATTCTTTATAATTTAATCTGTACCCCAACCATACCAGATGCCTATGACTTTGGGCTTTTAGTAGTTACACTTCTAAACATTCTCCTTTTTACTGGCTCTCCTAATGTATTGATTTATTCTTCTAATACGAAACATATTGGAGAACAATATTAATTATATGAGATTTTTTAGTTATTCGGTTGGTTATTAAAGCTTTTAAAGATTCTTTAATGAATGGTTAACTTTGTCCTGGAAATCTAAACATTTTTATAAACGTTATTTTAAGTTTTGTATGTTATAGCAAAGGAAAAATCCTATTATATTTTTATTTAAAGACTTTTTTTTCTATCTTCAAAGCTTAAGGCTATAGAAGGTTGTCAAAATATACGCGAAAAGTCTACAAATATATCAATTAACTTTACAGTTACAAAGTTATAAAATTTAAATAAAATTTCACTCTTAGCCTTTCAATTGGTGCTTAGTTTAGATACGTAGTCTTACGTTTTAGTAGGTCTTGTTTCGAAACATACACATTTCCAGACACTATACGGCATAATTCTTCAAAAAACATCCCTAAACCAACACTCAAGGCATTTTCACTCCATTTTCCCAAGATTCTGTACGTTTGATAACCCCATTTTATTTTCCGATATAATGTTTATTTTCCAATGTTATTGGCTCTCGAACTTATTATTTTAAGCGTAAAACTGTTCGGGAAACTGTTTTCTCGTTCAACTTAATTTTCCTTTTCTTCTTCCATAGATATCCTTTGTAAAAAAGAGCATTTGCCGTTAGTTTTATGGCTTTTAGGTTATCGCGTGTGCTAAAACCAATGGTTATGATGCCTATAAATGGTTTGTAAAAAGCCCATTTTTAACGAATAGGCCTGGATTTGCGAACACACTCTCAGAGTAATCCCGATCCTTGTTTCATTTTGTGCCTAGTTTTGCCATCGGCCTCGCTCGCGTATTCATATATATTCATAAGCTTGTGATACAATATGTTTGAGGAATTTGCGAGCTTTGTGATTCTGGCTCATAATGATCTCTGATAGAATCTGGTGTCAAGACGCAACTTAACTTGTTAATAACAATAAGAAATAAGTGAAAAGGTGTTGCATAAAATCCATGGTTGTAGTCTTGGCTTAGGATGAAATAGTGTTTGCCTGATTTAATAAATTAAATGCAGATTTCGGCCAACGGAATATTTATGTGGGAATCGAACGCCACTGCTCACTGCTGTCTCACGTTGATACCACGTAGGCATGTACTCACTACTCCTACGCGTACACCGGTGGATGGGTCACGAATCGATAGAATGCAGAATGAAGCAAGATGGAACTAAATGTTTTAGATGTAATGAGTATGGACATAAGTCATATGAATGTCAGGACCGGAACACACCACAAGATGTCATCCAAATTTAATAATACAGACAATCCAAATGTACGTAAAATTGATCAACCGTACTCCGAGTCATGTTCAAACAAGACTTACAAAGAGGTTTTAATAGAAGATGTTCTATTTAGGGCATTCATTGATATAGAAAGTGATGTACATCTGATTAGTGAAAGAGCATATAAAAAATTGGGTCGCCCGATTTAGAAAAATCGAATTCTGTTTTTGAAGGATTTGAAGGATCTACTGTACATGCCTTGGGAAAATTGAAACGTAATTAGATGATAGATGATGAACAGTTTTATTATCCTGTATATATTCCTCCTAACGATGTCATGAAAGGCGATGAGGTAATTATTGGTAACAAGTTACTCGATCAAGCGGAGATCCGAATTACGAAAAAAGATGGATTGAAGCTGACAAAGTTGAATCAAGATGATGACGATGTAAAGAAGATAATGAAAATAGGTTGGATGGAGAACGAAGAAGAAATAGACATAGGATATGGAGTTAAAGACGAAATGAAAAAAGAAATAAAGACGTTAGTTCAAGAATACAGACCATTAAAGACAAAAACAACCAAGATACAGATGAAAATTATAGTCAAAGATGAAGATCCTGTTTATCACAGTCCAAGAAGACTACCTTATAGTGAAAGAGATATAGTTGACAGACAAGTGGAACAATGGATTGACGAGGGAGTGGTGGAACCAAGCAGTTCTGAATACGCATCGCAGGTGGTACTTGTGAAGAAGAAGTGTGGGGCTACCAGAGTATGCATAGATTTCCGGAAAATTAATAGGAAAATGGTTAAGGACAGATTCCCGTTGCCGTTAATAGAGGATCAGCTGGATAGACTTCAAGCATCGAAAGTGTTCATAACATTAGATTTAAAAATGGATTTTTCCATGTATCCATGGAAAACGAGAGTAACAATATACATCATTTTTACACATAGAGCCCAATTTCAATTTCTCAAGGTACCGTTCGGATTATGTAACCCAAGTTAAGTGAGCTCAATTCGGTAACTTGCTTATGGACAAAAACCTAAGACTGTTTACTGTCATAAGGCTTACAGTAAATTACAATAATAATTAATAGATTAATTTAAATATTTAAAATTAATTAGATAATTACAATGATATTGTGAACTACTAAAATGCATAAACCTACTAAGTAAATTTCACCCTGTCCTAAGTTTCAACTTGAACTTGAAAAATGTTATAAAACATTCACAGTTAATTATAACCAACTAAAGCGTTCGATGGGAGCGATTTTAATCCTTAATGATGCAGCCATCAGCATTTTGTAGAATATAAATACGCAGGCAAACGCCAAATTTATCAGGCTTTCGGGTCTCTCTCAACACCGCTCAACTAGCTGGGTGCGTGCACACAGGTGCGTACTCTTCCAGTTGTTCTATCCCGCAACCTCAATATCTGTGAACACCTGTACATAGGTACAGGGTGATCAGTTCCTCACCTAACCTGGATGTACATGTACATAGGTACACGGCACCCGGGGGATTCTAAAAAGTAGTGAGACGCGAATCTACGAGTAAAGTATCAAAATTTTCATTAAGGGGATTTTAGGGGATTTTTAAAAGTAGTGCAAGTGCCTTAGATATCTGTGTCAAACTTAGATTAAACTATTCCGTCAATGAGAGACGCTAAAAGTCTTACCATATAAATATTAAAAACAAATACATAAATAAAAGACAACCCAGCTCGCATAGACTTTATTAATAAAACAATGACCAAGGGCCTAGAAACACTTTAAACTAAGCCTCCCTCGAGAAGACATGCAGTTAGTATTAATTGGGTATAATGTAAACTTTTAATTCATCTATAAACAAAACACGCATTTATTATTGCTGACGTACAGTATAACTGATGTTAAGTTTGTTTGTAAATAAACTTGTTATTGTTTTTATCAACGTGCCTCCTTTATCATCTCCTCTCACCTGACGTAGAGCGATTCCGAATCTGAGCTATTCTCCTGTATGCTAAGTAAGGCGTGGCGTCACGAGTAAAAACCAATTCGTGACAATATAAGCAAGACTTTTGCTAACCAATATAGTATCATAATTGTACGGTAATGAGGAATTTCGATATTAATTAATCAAATAACGGTAAAAAGCAGTAATAGATACGGTAAAATATCATAAACAAAAAAGGCATTTAACGGTAGTCTCGATAAAGATAAGGTAAGTAATTATGCGGCGTACTTGTATGTCATTTTCATATGGTCAGACGGAAGGTGGAATTCACTATCAGTGGTTGATGGATATTCCCACACTCATACGGCCAGTTAGCTGGCCGCTGCGCCATGTGAAGCTGCACGTCACACGTTACGTGGATCAACATCAGTGCGACAAAGTCGGTCTCAAACTGGCAAGAATGAACCGTGAGAAATTATCTAGGCTAGCCAAAGACCGAACAAACGAAGGACTCTAGTTTAATTATAAATAATTCTAACTATCTAATGCAGAAGCAGAAATATATAATATACCTTTTGAAAAGGGCAATCTCATTTTACAAAATAGTATATTAAGATATTAGTTTGAAAAGACCATATTTTTTCGCACGAGCACGAAATTAGGAAACGACCCGGTTGCGGGTAGTGGCACTGTGCTTGCCAATTCCGCTCATGTTAAATTATTAAGAATACTGGACCTGATGGTCAAAACTGTAACGGTATTATCCCGATTTCGAAAAATTGTATTATCTCTTCCTACACGATCATCGGTCAATAAGGAAGACTGCTCGTCATCAACGACCACATTGACGACCCCACGTCAATAGCCAAAAGATATCCTTGACTTCCGTCAAGAGAACATTGGAAAATGAGAGATGACCACAGAACACTTCGGCTTCAGAGATGATGTCAAGGATAAGAAACACCTCTATTCGTTACGGCGCGTATGCCTTGATAGTGACTGTTTTTATGCTTCTAATGTTAGAACAGTCACCTGGTATAGTTGGCGGATGAATCAGTTTACAGGTAGTCAAGAAGGTGAAGGTAATGTGCTTCTTCTTCTTCTTCTTCTTCTCCGTAGCACTAGAATCCAGGGTGGGTTTTGGCTGCCTTCACCACTTGTCTCCATCTAGAGCGGTCTTCTGCGGTTTCCTGCCATGTGGTCAGGTCCACTCCTATTGTTGTGAGGTCTTTCCTGATGTTGTCCCGCCATCTCAATCTTGGCCTTCCTAACGGTCTCCTTCCTTAGGGTGCTTCCTCCCACACTTCTTTGATTAGTTTCATGTTGTGACTCCTCTGGACGTGGCCTGCCCAGCGCAATCGGTTTGCCTTTACTTCCTGTATAATATCTGGACTATCATACAACTGGTATAGTTCAACGTTCGTCCTCACTCTGTATCGGCCTGTTTCAGGATTCTGTATATTCTAGGTAATATTTTTCGCTCGAACCGTCTTAGTACTTGTGCGTCATTTACGGTAATGGTTCACGTTTCGCCTGCGTATATTATAATCGGTCTTATGATGGTGTTGTATAAAGTGATTTTTGATTTTCTACTGAGGTTTTTAGACTTTAATAGAGGTTGTAGTGTGAAGTAACATTTGTTTCCTTGGGTGATACGGTGTTTGAGCTCGTCATGTGTGGTTGTTATCCACTGTTATCGTTGCCCCCCGACAGTTAAATGCTTTTGCCACGCGCTTTTCTTTAATAAAAAAAAGGAGTAATGTTTTTATTTTGAACGTTAAAAGTTAAAATGAATGATGTTGAATACTTGTGGAGCTATGACGAGTTCCACCAAGAATAGGAGTAAAATCACCTACCGAATCCGACCAGATCTCCTTCCCTCGTTTAGACACTGGGCGAAATCAAAAACGTAGGGTCCTGCAGCAAGCTGGGTGGCGTGCGTGCAATTTGCCGCGGCTTAATCGTGTAGTTCGTTGGGCGCCACCAACTTCGACACGGACCGAAGTGGATGTCCCCGCGTTGCTCCCGGACCTTGTTGCCAAACCCTCCGTTCTTAGTACTCCGCTGGATAGAGTGGCTCAATATTTACCGTTAACACTAGAAGCTGAAAAAAGTAATGCGCAAATCGTCGTGCCAAATGAAATGCCGCAAAAACAATACGAACAATTTATTCCATAAGTGAAAATAAAACTCGAATTGAGCCACTAACAAGTAATAAATGTTAATTACAGCGTACAAATGACCACAAAAGGGTGGGAGGAGGTGGTTCGAACCTAACCCTCACGGAACTATCTAATTAGTAAACTAGTTATAAATAAATACGGTATTTGCAATCGCAAAACGCTCTAAACTGATTTACAAGAGGGGAAAAAAATATAAAAAACTATAGGGGAAGACATAAAAACTATGGTGCGCCAAACATATTTTCCCCACGCATCTGGGAGCAACACCAAACAGTTAACTCTATACTAGTCTAGTACTTAGCTGCTCTCCTGATCGGCTACTGTCCTAACCCTAGGACACTCCGGACACTTCGGAAGAACTAAGACCGTATCACAGCTGACAGGTACTCCAACTACTAAGTTCTCACGAGTGCTGAGGCGCCTAACTCCTAGTCAGGAGTGATTTCTGCCCCTCGGGTGCAGCCCTCTGTAAAACCCAGAGGGCACCAAAAAAAAACACCAGCCAAGCTAGCTGGCTGTCTCCACACTATATAATGCCGTTACGAAAACGAGACTTCCGTACTTTAAAACACTACAGGCAATACAATGATTTTTGCCAAACCCTAAACGGAAAATTTAGAGGTCAGTCGAACAAATCCGCCCAAACTACGTTGGCGAAAACAAACTTAGTTACATCGACTCCCTCAACCGGCCTTTTTCAGTGGAAAGAGAAGGAGCCAGAAGCGTTACCAGCTAAAACGATTTCACGAGCCCACGCGTCGTCGCAGAAATTTACAGACCTTCGTCGATCGTACCATGCACTGAAACGCAGGTACTACCGGGGCCGGTCCAAACTTAACGACAAATATTATGCTCCAAATCCGAACGTTACACTTTGACACGTTCAAAGTTGTATTCCTTCATTGTCACATTTTGTCGTATGTGGTCGCGTGCGGGGTTTCATGTTACATGCATATATTTTGTTTTCTGCTCGTTCACCCGAAGTCCTATCTTATTGGCTTCCCATTCAATGCGCACAAAATTTTCCTTTACGTTCCCTGTACTACTTCCGACCACATCAACATCGTCCGCATATGCGAATAACAGACTTGGGCCTTGCGGTCCAAATATCTTCGTTCTTGTCGTTGCTGTTCTTGCGGCCTTTTCCAGAGCATCGGGGACAGCGCGTCTCCCTGTTTTAGACCCGTGTTGACATCAAACGAGCCGCTGTACTCTCCTTCTATCTTGATGCAGCTTCGGGAGCCCTCTATACATGTCTTGGTCATACACACTTGTTTGCTGGGTATTCCAAGCTCTATCATTGTCTCCCATACCCTCACTCTAATGATGCTGTCATATGCTTGTTGGAAATCGACGAAGAGGTTATGGAGGTCTCTGCCAAATTCCCAGCACTTTTCCACGAGCTGTCGGATGGTAAAAGGCTGATCCGTTGCGGATCTGCCGCCTCTGAACCCGCATTGATATTCGCCTACAATCTCTTCTGCATAGGGAGAGATACGTTGCAGGAGGATATTTGAGAGGATTTTGTATGCGTTGTTCAGCAGAGCAATAACTCGATAGCTGCTGCACGTCATTTTGTCCCTTTTCTTGTGCAGTCGGATAATGACCCCTTCCTTCCATTCCACTGGGATCACTTCCTTCTCCCATATACAAACTATCAGACGACGCATGCATTGCGTCAATTGATTTCTCCCTTTTTTGAAACACTCTGCTGGAATTCCATCGCGACCCGCCGCCGCCTTTTTGTTTTTTAGCCTTTTTATAGCTTTGGCGGCTTCCTCCATACTTGGTGCACCAACTTGTGTCTCTGCTGTATGGACAGGTTGGTAGTTATCTTGGTTCATTTTATTAAGAAGTTTGGTGAAATACTCTTTCCATGTGTTAAGCACTTCATTTTTTGCTGTTGTGATTTTGCCATTTTCTCGCTTCAGCATGGTTGCGGTTCTTTTGGGTTCTTGCCATTTGGTAGAAACTTCTTATACTGCCATTTTCGCGGCTTGCTTCCATCTGTTGGATTTTCTTCGTTTCGTTCTCTTTCTTTTTCCTTTTAATCATTTTCCGAAGGGTGTTTCGTAAAGAATTATATCTCGCGATGGTGTTTCCTGTGGGGTTCTGCAGCTTTTCAGGACGTGCTTCCGTTTTACGTTGACTCAGTTCCTGACATTCCGCGTCAAACCAGACTTTTCTACACTGCTTTGGCTTGGATCTTAATACTTCCCTATTGGCTCTATTGATGCTTTCTTGTATATGTCTCCACATTACTTCTATGTTATCGGTATCGGTGGTTTCTTGGGTTAATAGGTCTGACATTTTTTCCTCATAACGTCCTTCGATCATTGTATTTTTTAGCTTATCGGTGTTAACTAAGTTTCCTTTCTCTGTTGTTTTTTTATTCCAGCTGCAATTAGTATCCTTACTTTTATTCTGACTAGCATGTCATCTGAGTCCGCTTCGGCTCCTCTGCAAGTTCTTACATCAAGTACATCGCTATTGTGTCTACCATCTACTAGCACATGTATGGCCGTCGTTAGAGATCCAGGTCTGTTTATGGATTTGTTTATATTCGAACATGGTCGATTTTACTCTGAGATCGTTGGCAGCCGCCACGTCGACTATTCTAGAGCCATTGTCATTTGTTCCCAATTTTTGCGTTGAAGTCGCCAATGACCAATAGTAAATCTTGTTTAGGTGTTTTACTTAATACTTGTTCCAGGGAGTCATAGAACTCATCCTTTCTATCTTCGACTGCTTCTTCTGTTGGCGCATGTACAGAGATTAAGGTTGCATTATACCACCTGCAACGTATTCTAAGCACACATATTCTTTCGCTGGCGGGTTTGAAGTTTATTACTTTCGACAGAAGTTCCTTTTTGATAGCGAAACCAGTTCCGTATTCGTGCCTATCCTCATTGCCACTATAGAATATTACAAAGTTCCCGACTATGGTGTTTCCTGAGCCAAGCCACCTGATTTCTTGTAGAGCCGTAATATCCATGCTGTATTTTTCCAGAGATTGCACAGTTATCAGGGAGGCCCCAGGCCTGTGCCTACTTAACACATTCCACGTGCCGATGTTCATGTCCTTTTGAGTTCGCATTGTTCGTTTCCGTTGATCCGTCCTGTTCCGAGGAAAGTTTGAAGGTTTCATAACATGCTTGTTTTTCGGGGCGAGAGTGTTAAGCTCACGCCCAACCTTTATTTGGTCCGCGGGAGCTATTTCATTTCACTCATGGCGAGCACCCTCCTATCCGCCATCTAGGGGTGCGCCCTGTAAGAGTTAAGGTTCCCCCAGGGGAAGGTAATGTGCGCATGAAAATAAAGTATCCCAGGAGGATAAAAATGGCAGATGATATTTACGTGCATGGATAGATGGCAGATGCCACGCTCTAAATATGATGTAGTTCAGATGGATGAATGGACAGATAAGAATTATTGTCATACTCTAAAAATACGGTAGCTCAAGAAGGCGAACTTCTACTTTTCACCCTTAACTGAAGCAGAGGAAATACAACTAACGTTGAAGCAAGCTTTAATGTTGCTCTAAACATCAATTAGTAAGAAATATTAAAATTTCCCACGCCGTTTTTCCAGTTTCTCTGGAAAAATAAAATTTTTATTCGTACAATATAAATACGCTAAGGAAATGGACTCTGTAATGTTATTTCATATAATACAATTATTTTTTTTTCAAACAGAAAGTCTGGGAGCTAATTTAATTCCCTTAAGTTCTTTGCAGCTTTTACTCCCCTATAAACTTCTTAACGCTCGGCTCTAAAACATAAACGCCCAGATATTTATAAACCTGAGATTTTAAAACCATGAAGAAAAATTACGTTACAACCAAAATTTTCAGCACACTAACATAACGAAATATAAACTAGCAACAATATTGCCGGCGATACACATCCGCACAGCTTTATACGATCCGTAAATTTCCTGGCAACGGCTTTATTAGACATGGTTGCCACACCACGTTATATATGTGGCAACCACGTCGGGATACGGTTTCATTATTGTGTCAAGTATCAACGGACGATCTGAAAAATATGGCCGGCGATATAAAAAAGTTACGAGGGACAGCGTGAATAGAAGGGAATTCAGCACTATTTTTTCATCATAAAGCGTTTGAATTTAATGTCATTTATTCTACCTATGTCTGGGGGTGTCAGCATTATTTTGAACAATCCGGAGCCTTTGTCATAACTACCGCTGCTTAAGTGTTTCTGCTTGCTAAAACAACTTCTTAAACTACGAGAAATATATTAAAATAACTAGGAGGTAGGTTGAAACAGTAAGGCGGATGCCTCGTAATACAAAATGTATGTGCTGATAACAAAATGATTCATTTCAACTAGGCTGAACAAGAATTATATTTAAGTGACCAATACAAGAGGAGCTCATTTAACCAGAGCTAAGTAAAATGAATCATACCAAGAGAAAAATATTTAAAGGATTCTGTCGTATCTTAGGTGTTGAAGTGGACTCTACCTTGTAATAGGCTTGGCTTAAAGGATTCTATCGTTTTGCTTTCATGATGAACTTTATTATAAACTAAAAAACACGGATATTATTGGAGACATAAGCAACGGGTGCCACACTCTTCGCTTGCCCTGAGCAGACAGGCTTGTGCTGCTCGGCTACCGCTGCTTACAATATTGCCTAGATCTCCTGTATTCTCTTACTGTTAAGGTTTAAGACTCGAACAAGTTCCCTAACCCGCAAGGGAATTGCCAAATGATGTTGATAAGTATAATGCTTTTTTTATGGCAATAGCACACACACAAAGGGAGATCCTATGGCACTCGACGAGCGGTGTGTGTGCAAAGATGTTGATTAACACGGTTCTTGAATAGCTAAAGGTTGTAATTTGGGGGAAACAGATGTCCTGGGAGTGAGTTCCACAGTGATGCAGTGCAGACAAAAAAATCCTTGTAAAGCGATATTCTAGGTGTTTCCAGATGTACAACGAACGGGGGTGTTCTTGCCACCTGTCGTGACTGTCTGACAGGCGTTGCTGAGGGCGGGAAGAGGCGGGTCAAATTCTGGGAAAATATGAAGTGAAAAAATCGGTAAAAGAGGGAGATCTCGGTCACATGTCTGTGGTGTTCCAAACTATTCAGATCTCGGGTCAATTCCATGCCACCGACAAGACACACAGCTCTTTTCTGAATTGAATCACGCAGCTTTAGGGTATGCTTTGGTGCGGAACCCCAGATATGAGCGCTATTCTAAGCAGTATCTTATTTGCGCTTTGTAGAGCAAGATCAGCTGCTGCGGTGTATACAGTTTTTTGCTGCGACATAGCGCACCAAGCTTTTGCGAGGCTGATTTTGCGATGCCAGTTTCACTGACACTCAGTAGTTCGATTGTTGAAGATGAAGGAATGGTCGGTCCTGCCGTAATGATGTCAGGGTCCGCCGTATTGGCTCTCTCGGTAAACGTGGATGCTTGGGTCTTTGCTGCATTGAACTGGACCAAATTTCTGGCGCCCCATGTTCGAACTTTCTCCAGATCTTGATTAATTATTGTAACCTGCCCATGTCTGCGAAAAGTCACAATCATTGGTAAAGATTTTTCTGATCTAAATTGGGAGACAAGGGTGGTGTCACTCGCAAAATTGTAAAGTTTATTAGTTTCGGTCAGCAGGACATTAATGTAGATGGGGAACAGACTTGGTGAAGGTATTGCACCCTGAGACATGCCCGCGCTAATGGCGAATATGTCTGAGATATGTATATCAACTGCAACGTGCAGAGATAGGTTATTAAGGAAACTAGCATGCCAGTTGCAGAGAGAGGCTGGCAGCCTGAAGGACTGCATCGTGTTGAGCAATCCGTCATGCCAAACTCTGTCGAATGCCTTCATGCCTTCGAAATATCCAACGCAATCGCTTGAGATTCTCCATAGTTCTCAATTGCCCTACTCTATATATGAGTGACATAGGTCAATATATCACCTGTCGATCTCTCTTTACGAAAGCTATATTGGTTTCCGCTAATTAATCTGTTGGTCTCGAGGCACTTCGGTAGTTTGCCACGCTTTTTCTTTCTTCTAATTGGCGCAAACCTTCACCTCGGCTTAGAAGAGACCGAGAGTGAATAATATCAAATAAGAAAAATTTAAAATTGAGTGAATTTGCAGGTACAGATGCCTAAGCTAGAACGAGTCGATTTCAAAGCGTGCAAATAGGCCCTAGCTCTAATGCCGGATAGTAAGGGTGGGTTTGATTTATAAGGCGCCGCGGGCTTGTAGACGACACAAGCAAGAAATACCCCTAAGCTGAAATATGGTACTCATTTTAGCCTAAGCTTCGCAACTACCAAGAGAAAATTACTTAAATAAATTCGAAATTAATTTGATTAAGTTGATTTGAATTTAATCAATCTGAACAAATGAAAAATAAAATAACAACCAAGAATTAATTTAATTATGAAAGGCAAGTAAGTAGGCCAGTATTAAAAATTGAAAAGTGAGACGCAAAAAAAGTAACAAAGGATTAACGATAAAGTCAATATTAAACTGTAGTATCTATAGCAAGTCAATGAAGCCGAAACATCTCAAACATAGAGCGCAAATGAATTAGGTCAAAGTACCCACCTTCTTTAATCGTACTGATTTCTTTGTAGTCCAGGTAATCCAGGAATAATTAAATAACACATGCAAATTCAGTAAATAGGAAGTTGGTTTATTACTCAATGCGGAAAACAGAAACAATAAGGTGACGATTTTTCCGATACTCTATACTGCTTATACTAAATATTATGACTAGAACTAACTACTGTTCTAAAAGTCAGAAATTTTACTCAGTTACTTGAGGCATAAGTGTAAATAAAAGAAAATAAAAAAAAAACAATTATTAATTGAACTACTTCGCTCAATTAAAAGCCGATAGCATTATGTATTATAGATAGAACAAAAACTTCCAATAACAATTAGGTTCTTTTGTTCACTCGAACGTGATCACCTTGTGGTTGTTAACGAGATTCAAAGAGAAATATTACGCGATATAACCGGTGTTAAAAACAAACCGAACTAATCAAAAATATAAATTTACGTTCTTACTCTAGAAAATCACAGTTCAAGTAACATAAATAAAAGACCTTATTCAATTGTTTATTTAGGCGCGAAAACCATGGTCTGACGTCACAGTGCCGCTCTACATACTAATTAGGTTTATAATTAAAACTAGGTACGCCAATAATATTTGATACTTTGGGCAGTTGATTAAAATGAAATCAGTAGATTGTGCTCTGTCTTCGTTACTCAATTATTAACCAGACTCTATCTGACCATAAAGGCACTCTTCTTAGAGGCTAGAACACTAGACCAGGAACTAGGCAACACAGCGCCAAATCTACCGAAAGGAAGCGAGAGTTCCCTAATAAAGGTACTTGAACAAATCGATATTCGGAAAAATATTTCGCGTTACTCGTCGCAAATTTCGTGAAATTATACCCGATTTTTCTAATAAACTACGAGCCTGTTTCGGCCAGCTAAAAATGTTAAATGTATCGACTATCACTAGTAAAGCAAGCTGAAACTTACATCTTGATTTACAAGAATAAAATAAGTTAAATTTTAAGTTTAGACTTATTAATTAGAGTAAAAAAAATTATCTTAATGAGCAAAAGAAAAAGAAGAATTTAATTAAAGCTTAACTCTTGAGCAAAGAAAATTACGGTTTGGCGTATTTTCGTCAAGGAGATAAATTTAAGTTAAATCTCGGGTTTATTAACCAGAGTGATGCATAATACGGTTAGGCGTTAATATTTAATCGGGCCAAAAATATGTTCTAGACGAGTTTAAAGTGTCTTTTCTGGCTTATAAATTATAGGAGAGAAAAGGGTAGAAACAAATACTAATAATAAAGATAAGGTAGCTCACATACAGTTGGTGGCTTCTCGGCTGTCTTCCAGGTGGAAAGGGAAAAAACCATATACTTCCTCCGACAAAGAAGGACTCTAACGGTGTCCTGAACGAGTCACAATCCAGAGACCAGACTGGCGTGGCTTAATGACTAAGCTCGAAGCGGTTGAAATACTCTGTCGGTTGAAGTACCCCGACGGTCGAAGTACCCCTACGGTCGAACCCTGTAGAACATCAAAATATTCAAGTTTCTGCATGTAACTCAGTGCCAAAAGACATTTAAACTCAGACAATACAAAAATATATATCAAGAGATAATAGTGAAAAAAAGAAATTACCTGTAAAGGGTTCCTATACGACTAGCTCGTTGAAACGCTCAGGTAGGTTGTGGACGGACAAAGAAGCTTCTGTAAAGAATTAAGACGTAATTAAAATTTACTCATGGCGTCCCAAAATGGCGGCATTCGTAGTAGAGAGACAAAAAAAACAAATTCACTCACTTACCTAAAGCAGCATCAAATCCCAGTTATGGGGCGAGTTCCAGGCACTAACGAACAAAACTAACAAGCGTAAGCAAATTAAGGTTTGAGACTCTAGAAATTGGTCGGTTGGAACAATCCCATGAGGTAAAACAAAAGACTTTCAAAACGGTCACACTGCTTTAAACGGCAAGCCAACTTAGAGTGATGTCCTTTAAACTCTCCGGAAGCAGACGCTTCCTTCCAATATTACCACTACAACTACGCCTGACCAATAAGAG
Source organism: Pissodes strobi (assembly GCA_016904865.1). Taxonomy (NCBI): domain Eukaryota; kingdom Metazoa; phylum Arthropoda; class Insecta; order Coleoptera; family Curculionidae; genus Pissodes; species Pissodes strobi. Next base: position 8,342 of record MU184107.1, on the reverse strand, counting down.
TATAGTCACCCGTCACGTGGCCACGAGCTGTCATACCCAATAATCTCTCTAAAGCGATTTCGAAAGGAAAACGCAGAACTTTGATGTACCAAAGCCCATCCTAAATAATTGCTCGACCTAGCTAAACGGAAATAACCATTCGATCCGCTATTCATTAGGGAAAGATACAAAGGTAAATTACAATTTCCGCAATGTCAACACAAAAAAAAGTCCCCAAACGGCAACGCACGTTCAGGAGTTTTTACCACAAATCGCTACAGAAAACTACTCTAAAAATAACCCAGACGAACCTAGTTTTGAATTTCCGGTAGAAGGCAGCTGCAATTCACTTCCAGCACTGCATTCACCGGTTGTTACAGGTCATTACAATTTCGTCGTCCAGATCGACACTTCGATCTCTGCTCGTTACGGCGACTGATAGTAAATAATTAAATGAGCTGCACCAGTGTGTCAAGAATAAGCCCCATAATATATATATTTACGTGACTACAAGGCCATCCATTTTGCCGTGGTCCGCCATTTATCCAAGAAAAACTTTTACTTACACCTTCAAATTTAACTTGGTGCAAAAGGAAAGCTGGCACGTTGCAAGTTGCTGATTGACTACATGTTCCATGACTTTGAAGATTATTGGAAGCAAGGCAATTGGGCGACAGATTGAGAGCGTGGTTTTCTTGCCCTTCTTGGAACAGGTTGCATTTGACCGACTTTCCAAGAAGATGAGTAAATCCCTTTTCGGTAAGACAGAGAAAAAATGTGAGCTAGTTCGTTGGCGCAGTGCTTTAATACGATGGCAGGTATTCCGTCCGGTCTTGATGCCTCTTGTGTATCTAGTTCTTTGAGGATTTTACGAATATCACGGTGATGAAACTTAACTTCTACCATGGTAGTGTTGATGTTCGATATGGTGGGGAGAGCCTTGTCCTGGGGGATGTTTATGGTAAAGCACTTGCTTTTTCCTTGGCTCTAGTCGCAGTGATGCCCCGTTCGTCTCTCAAAGGTGGGAGAGACGTTTTTGTAAAGTTAATACTTACTGCCCTTCCCTGGAGCCACTGGGGCATTACAAAAGTTAATTCCTGATCCTTTGATTGTGTTTGTCCTTAGTTTCGCCAGTCACACGTTTGCATTCGTTTCTCTTTTCGGCGAAATAATTGCGATTTTCCGCGGTCTGTCAGTACTTGTAGGTTTGCTGTTTCCTACCTATAGCTCTTTCACATCTTCTGTCGAACCAAGGCTTTCATTTTGACTGTAACTTGATGGAATTTTGGATGTATGCTTCCATTTCTAAGGAGATTACTTGCGTAATCTATTCGCAGCAGACTGACGGATCGTCAATGCCAAAGCAGGCGTCGAGCAATGGAAAATCTAGGTAGAACTCTCTTAGATCGTCTCAGTTTGCACAATTGTAATGCCAGATTTTATGAGGCAACCGTTCACAAACCGTTGTAATAAGTTTGTGGTCGGAGGTACCTAATGATAATAATGAGTATCATAAAGATCTTTTTATCCGATCGGACGAAAAACGACACCTTTCCGACGTGTTTTCTCACCGCAAAAGTCATGATTCCAGTATATTGTATTCGTTGCTTGGCAACATGCAATAACTGTACAAGAATAGAAAATAACAGTCCGGGAATATAACATTCCCGTCCTAGGCCGCGAATGTAACATTTCTGTCATATTCAAACGCCTTTTTTGTCAGATCTGACGTCTATCAAAAGTAACATTTAGCTGTAGTTTCCGTAGCTACGTATATACTTCAAGCTCGCTCGATTCAAAACTTGATATTATGTTGAGTTTAAATTTAAAACACATTTTTATTTACAGTAATATTAGGCTCTATTTATATAAGTACGTATTCTAATTAATTTCGATCGGATAAAAAAATAGTATGTGCAACTCGTAGGAAAAGCACATTCCTGGACTCCTGTGTTGCTGGCCTCGGCTGCGCCTCATCCAGCAACTACCACAGTCGTCCAGGAATGAATGTTTTGCTTTTCCTCCTAGTTACACAATATACTATTCTGCACTTGTTTTCCTATATGTAATTTTAGCAGAGACAATATTACGTTCAGTGTATTTTAATATCCTGTAGCATGTATATATGATGAAACTCAAGTTTTAATACCAGTTGCCGTCCTGGCAATAAACGGCAATATTTTTATATTATAAAGCACAAAAGAAAGGGTGGCCGCCTTGTACAGAAAAATGAAATTGTCATTTTCTGTGACCCTTTATAAGCTTAATGACGTCATTTGGACCTTAATTACACTAAACGTGAAGTAATGGCTCATAACTTTTTAATTATCTGTGTTGCTATAAATTAAATATACTTTTCCATTCGAATACTTGGCAATTAATATGATGTTAAATGAACTACAGAGTGTACTTAACGAGAAGTGTCTTTGATTTAGAGTAACTAGAAACTAAAGTAAACAAATTATTGTCTCATTGAAAAACGCCAAAATTGAAGTTGCTTCAAATCAGGTGGAATTTTTTTAGGATTGTTTTATTTAATCAAGAAGAAATATACCCAGAAATGGAGATATTGCAGCAATACTCCAGATCACAAAGTACTCGTGATACCTAACTTTCTTACATTTTTTATATGCACTCCTTTTTTATTAGCTTGTTTTAAAAGGTTCTACTACGAATGCACAGCTATATTCACAGGTTTAGTACATTAAATCAATGGCATATTTCGGGAATGTGACATAAAATGAGCACTTTTTGTTATTGTCCTGATTTATCATCCTGAACTCATGTTCTTATTAGAAATTTTTTACAAAGTTCGTTTTCCTTAATTCTCGTTGTCGTATCTGGATACTTACCGGATTACCGGTTTGTATGTTCACTAGATCTTGAAATTATCTAAATATGTTGAATGCTTCTGAATTTTTACGCAAAATTCCAGTGCCCTGTATCTAGTATTCAAAAGCATAAAATATAAAAATATTGTCACATAACAACTGGTCGTTCAGCTAACCTGTGCTCTTGCAGGTTGCGTAGCTCAGATAGGTAATTTGGGGAGATGGATAGAAACACTCGATAAAACAAGATTGTTATCTATTGGCTTCAGGTTGGGTATAAGGTGGTAACTATTACCAGAATATTCAGGAATCTATATCGTTTAAGTCGCAGGGATTATTCTTCATGAAATGTAATAACAGCGAACAGCAGAGAGGAAGCTTGCCAGAAGGGCGTTATAGACCACTCAATCTGAATAATTATTTATCAGCGTAATTATACTTTTAATATCTTATTAATTTAATCAGTACTTCGCTTTACGGCGTTATTAATTTTAAGATGTTCACTTCTTAAAAGACTAGTTGCCTGTCAGAGGGGTATTTGCCTTTCGGTAGTTTGCACTGGAGACCAAAGTCTGCCGGTATGGGCTGCTGCGCAGCTTTTTATATCAAACTTTAACCTCTAATTCGAGTATTGTTTTGAATTATCAACAAGGTTAATCACAACAGTTTATACTTTAGTTAATAACAATTTATAATTGGGAATCACGGTTAAGTTCAAACTTTCCACTGTATGATTATATCTTAATGGACATGGTAGTTGACAATATACTTTGGTTAACTTGGAGGTTCAATATTTGGTAGTCTGCACGGATAAATTCTTCTTGTTTTTCGGCTTTTGAACGAACTATGCGGGCGAAACTTCTTCAATTTTCTTCAAAAGAAAGCACAGATAAAAATGGTGTTACGGGTGGAAATTCTTCTATTTATAATAGTTATTTATGATATAAGTACTAAAAGTGACAATTTATTTTGTGAGAAGGGAAGTTTGGGACACGATGCCGAAGGCGGAGTGTCCCATCCCTTCGATCAAAATAAAATCACTTTTAGCACATATCATACACTATTTTTTCTACAAACACCATTCAAAGTATAAATCAACGCATTTCTTACGTTATTAAATATATAAAACATCGTTTGAAAATCAAATTATTCATGAAGTTTATTGTTGCTACGGTAATGAAAACTCGACCGTTTGTTGACAAGTATCTAACTTCAAATCTCGTGGCATGGAAAGTGATCAAGAAAATTAATTTCTCCCGGCGGATATCGAAGAAGCTGCTAATAAAGTCACTTTCGAGTTATTGCCTAGTAAGTCAAAGCAACAGTACGAGTTTTCGTACAACCGTTTCATGAGATGGTGCGATATGTTAGTGGCAAGTTCAGTCTGATATAAAATATTTTTATATTTTCGCACCAGTGCTAAAAGTAAATTACTTTTAGCACCAGTGCCATAAAGTGACATTTTAGACACTGACAGCATGCGTTAAAAATTGTACTTTTAGTGACGTTTGTAGAAAAAAGTCATTTTACAGAGGAATATCGTTTGGCTAATCACCTCTATTGTTTTTTTTTTCGATAAGGTCGAGCCTGTCTAGTATTCTGACAGCAGTATTCAAATTGTCATTTAAGGATTTTAGTTGAATGACAGTCGATAGTTTTTGACGTGATTATAGATTATTTTCTATTTATTAATCTAGTAGGATCAGGGAAAACAGAAGAATCGGTTGTGGTTGATTCTGTGCCTTTTGTTTTGTCATTAGCCGAAGAAAATTCCGTGGGTTACTTCTCACCCTCGAGTAGTTTTCCATTTTTAGATTAAATAGGCTGGAAGCGATTTGAGACTCTTGAGAGAGGGTTAGTTTGTAGAAGAAGTAATTTCTACCAACCGCCGATATAGCAATAAACTCAATTATTTCTTCGAGATACCCAGGAAGGTTTTGGTGAACTCCAGTTATGGGTAAGCTGTTTTAAGTTGTTTTGAATGTAGAATTTCAATTATATTAGTTGTTATTGTCATGTTAGTTTGCTTTTATGGATTAATTTCAGTTTTACGGTTCTAGTTGCGGAGTTCTTTCAAATCAGAATTTAGCAGTAGTTCTAACTAGATTACAGGCAGTGGAGAGTTATAATTTGGTTATATAACAATGGTGCCCTCATATACAGGGTGCTCCTTAATGACATGATAATATTTAAGAGCGTAATTCTTGGACCCATTTAAAAAATAAACTATAAGCATATGAGCCTCTGTCTTAAATGTCTTAACTTTTGAGATACAGGGTGGTAAAATTTTCAGAGAAAAATTCATTTTATATAATAAATATGATACTATTGCAGATAACTTTATGAAATTTGGTACACATCTTCTATGTATCAAGATGCATTTCCTGATGAACAAACAAATTGATTATTTCTTCCACTGGCGTCCGCACGGGTTTTGCATTGAATAATTTTGGAGAAAAAAAATGGTACGCCAGTGTTTTTTCTTCATGTAAAAATTATTTTTGAAATTACCAAGCATTTCTGTGCAAATTTGATCTCTTGATTCTATTTCGTCCGATGCAAGGTTTTCGCTTAAAAATATGAAAATCGTATATGTGCAAGCTGAAATCCACGCTAAAATTCTAATGTGGTAATCATTATTGGCACTTGTAAGTTTTCTTTTATTTTTTGCTACAGTAAAATCAGTTACTTATTTCTAAATTAATTAACAATTGAAATATATGAAGTCAAGAGCTTGAAAAGGGAAAAGTAAAAGATATCCACACAGCAGTTACCGGATCAGGTTTTTAGCGATTTGACTCTGAAATAAAAGAATTTTTATTTTTTTATGTGAAAACTATGCGTCGGATGGAAGAAAATCAAGAGATCAAATTTGCTCAGAAATAAATGAGAATTTCAAAGATGTTTTTTATTTTAAGCGAAAACAGTGGCGTGCTTTTTTTTTCTCCAAAAATATTCAATACAAAACCCGTACGGACGCCACTTGTAGAAGTAATAAAATTATTTGTAGATATGGAAATGCACCTTGATGCATAGTAGACATGCACCAAATATCATAAACATATGATTCTGAAAATTTTACCACCCTCAAAAGTTAGGACGTTTAGGACATACATCCGTATGAAGTGTTTTTTTCTTATAATGAGCCCAGAAATCACCCCCTTAAATATTAGCATGTAATTAAGGAAATGCAATGCATTGGTCACATACATGGCATATTAATACTTCTACAATTAACTACGGCTAAAGTTCAGTAATTTTCACTCACATCTCGTTAGACTATCTGTTTTGACAATATATTTTTTTCATTGTCCTCCGGAAAGGCTGAAGGAGGTCACACAAGTAGTGGCATGAGATAAAATAAATATTTATTATTAAGGGGAATAGGAGCTTGAAATCCAATTTCGTTTCCAGAATATGTATGTCAGCAGTGTTAAGTCAGCTTACAATAGCCTCATAGTTTCTTAATTTTATATAAATACATACCTTGTACCGGTGCGGTGAATTCTAATTTTACTGCGGTCTATATTTCCTTCTTGGGACCAGTTACTGAGTAAATTCCTAAACGGTCTGTCCAGCTTTCCTTTGTTTGCATTACTTTTAAGAGTATTTTCGACGCCGTTTAGTAACTTAAAACTTTCTTATTTAGTTTTCTTGAGTTTTAACTCTTCTAAAAAAACGGGGTCGCTTAGAACTTTTAAAGTGTGAAAAGGGGAATGAAAACAACCGTGAAAAAAACTCACAATGTGTCCTTTGAGGCAAATTAACCCTACCTTATTTTGAAATTACTATTTGCTGGTGAAGGATAATTACGGACATAAAATGCTGTATTATTTTGGTTTTAATTGATTTTCTTTAGTCTAGACATCAATTATATTAATTTCCTTTATAACTGACATTTCAGGAATCGTGTATATCAACATCTTGATCTGACATATTGCCTTGCATCTATAGAGGTAAGGTGTGTTCTGTTGGCACTATTCGCCGATCATATCAAATGATGCTGCTCGGACCGCGGTGTATGAAGCCGAGTTTAATAAATATTTGTTTTCTGGGAGTACTTATTGCTGATTAATATTAAAGATCACACGAACCACTCACGTTTTGTGATTTTTTCCACACTGGTAGGCATGCTCTATACCGTGCATGCCTACCAGTGTGGAAAAAATCACAAAACGTGAGTGGTTTCGGATCTCTAATATCGTCATTGCTCGTAGGAATAGGTTGTCTTGAAAACTTGGAGTGAATTTTTAGTAGCCCCGTTGAATGTGTCTGCAACATTAATCGGATCATCGGTACGCAGTTAGACAGTGAATGACGTTAATTAGCAAAAATGTTTTTATGAAATATTAGGAGAACTAATTAAGTACTTCTCACTGAGGCCAGGATATTTGTTCAAACTGGGTATGATTTGTCAGGTCAAATACTTGAATGATTGTTTGAAATATTGACAAGGAAGGGTTGCCTATGTGTGACATGTTACATGTGGCGGTCGGGTTTTTTTTATTATACCCTGCAGGGGTTTTCTACCCGTCTCATTTTTGAATCTCAGGCGGTACATTGTGCTATTACCCTTGGTGTTTTATTAATTTGGTGCTTGGACTCATTACTGGGATTTTCTACTGTTATCGTCAGGTAAGTTGTTTCTTTGGTGTTTTCGTTCATCGCCATTTTGTAAGTGCACGTGGATATTTACCTTTTTATTTGATTCATCTAGCTACCGTATCAAAACTTGTATTAGTCACTTGACTAGCAGGTAATACATTTCTTCTCAGTTTGGTATTCACAACCTATATGTAATTACTTT